>QKWP01000875.1:27381-45081 GCA_003550325.1 Gigaspora rosea | reverse complement strand
GATTCTTTTCAAGTTCTTTTTTAATTATAATAGTTTGCTTGAAAGTTCGTTTTGAAAGCATATTAATATATAAGATAACTTAAGTAATAATTGTTAAGCTATATAAAAAAAAATCTAGCGAAAGTTAATAAATTATATAAAAAATAATTTAAGTGAAGGTTTAATAACTTTAATAAAAATAATTTAAGTAAAAGTTTAATAAACTATATAAAAATAATTTAAGCGAAGGTTTAAAAAGTTATATAAAAGTATAATTTGAACAAAGGTTTAATAAGTAATTTGAGCAAAGGTTTAATAAACAAAGGTTTAGTAAGTTATATAGAAAAATTACTTAAGTGAAGATTTAACCAATCAAATTACTAGTTTTATTTGGCCGTTTCGGCCAAAAATGAAATTTATATTTTTGGCCTTTTGGCCTCGGCCAATGCCCGCGGCCATTGGCTGGCCAAATAACCAAGTGACATCACTGGATGTAACCCTAATCATAATGCGGTGCTATTTGTTTTGTTTTAATTATTGTAAAATCAAAACAAACAAAATGATTGGTTGATCAGAGGGTAGCAATGAATCGCATTAGCGATGAAAGTTAAAAATCTTTTTTTAATATTTATTTTATTTTTTTTTTTAATTGTTTAGTTTTTTTTTATTTGTTTTAATTTTTTTTATTTATTTATTTAATCTTTATATTCGTCAATTTTTTTTTAATCGATTTAAATTTTTTATTTAATTTTAAATTCATTTTGTTTTTTAAAATATAGTTCAATTTTTTAATTTGGTATAATTTCATTTATTTTTTTATTTATTTAAATTATTTATTTATACTATTTATTTTATCTTTAGAAAAATAATTATCGGATCAAGATTGGAAGAATTACAACAAACAGAAACACTTTAAAGCTCTTATTTTATTGAATCGTTTTATCGCAGACTAAATAAACACATGAGAGGACAGCCTAACCAAATAACACCAACTAACTTACCCTAACCTACCAACTAACTTACCCTAACCTACCAACTAACTTACCCTAACCTACTAACTAACTTAACCTAATCCTACCAACTAACTTATCCTAGCTCTAACAACCAATTTACTCTAACTCTATAAGAAGCAACGATACCTCCAATCACAACGAAATGACTACCACAAACACAACATGAATAATGGCAGCACTATTTATAACAATGCATGAAATGATGACTACAGAAAGAAGTGAAAAGTTAAATATATAACAAATAAAAAAAACCAGAAGCAAATTAAGCGACGAAATCTATCCCAAATAACATGTCACCTACCATAATTGCAGCGGCACGAAACTGAAACCAACAATTATAGAAAAAAGGTGGAAGAACAACAAAATTCATTCCAAGACAACACAAATCATACAATACCTACCACAGCAGCAGCATAAAACCAAAATCAACAAAGGTGGAAAGTAGAGATTCAACAACAAAAAAAAATACTAGCGAAACTCCACCCAAAGGCAACTCACCTATAACGGTGACACAGCACCTATTACGACTCCACCCAAAGGTAACTCAATTATAACGGTGATACAGCACCTATTACGACTCCAGTAACGACAACTCCATTGATGACGACTCTATTGACAACGCTGCCATTGATGATGACTACATTGACAACAACTCCATTGACAACAACTCCATTAACGATAACTCTATTAACAACAACTCCATTAATGCAACTCTATTAATAGCGATTTCATTAACGACGACTCCTTTAATGATGACTCCAACTACGGTGAATTAAACCATTAACGTAATCTAAAGAAAAAAGAAGCCCAAAAAAATTAGCCAAATACAACAAAATAAAATAAAAATAAAAAAAAGATTATTTAGGCACACGAACACAATCATTACTTAGTACTAATACAGTAATATGATGATCATTCGGAGTAGGGTTGGCAAGTCGGAGTCTACGTGACCCAGAAAAGCTTATCTACATCCTGTATTTGTCATGAGTTCTTGTCCAAATTTGATGAAAATTTTTTATTTTAATTCACAAATATATGGGCCTTTGCAGTTAAAGGGCTGATACTAGTTTATATATGATTTTGAAAAAATTATGTTTGCTTTGTTCAGACTGATCTGGGTTAGTCAAAATTTTTATGATTTAATTAGTCTATTATATTGGGTAATTATGTAATATATGAAACTCCCAAAAATTTTTTTTAAATATTTCAATTTTTTATTGAATATTTCTAATTTACACCACAGATAATTATCACTATAGTCAATTTGCCAATTAAAATTCAGGATCAGGTGTAACATGTAAATCAATCTTTGTGTAACAAAAACAAAAAAATTTTTAAAAAATTGCTAAAATTGCTTCTAGTCTAAAAACTTGTCTATAAATCTACTTTTTTTTATGCAAAAAAAAAAATTCCTTGTAAAATTTTGGTACATATAAACTATGCCCCCTCCCCATCCCAGTTCTTACCCTTACCCTAATATTAAAAAAATTTAACTTTTACTTAATAAAAATTGGTTGTTTTTATTTATTTATTTATTACAGGTAATAATCACTTGTGGTGAACATTAGTTAATTTCTTTTTTATTATACAAATCAATTTCCATTTATAATAAAAAATGTAGTATATATCAAAATTTATCAAAATATAACAAAAACTAATTTTCATTTTTGGGCAGTATTAGCTCTTTCTATTGCAAAGGCCCTATATAGAATTCAAATAAAAAAATTATTATCAAATTTGGTCAAGAATTCAGAGAGATATCTTTGATGGAAGTTTCTTTTATTTTCTAAAAGTGTATTAATTGCCAATTCAGATAAGATTAGCAATATTTTTATATTTAGAAATGGGGCAAAACAAATATATAAAAAACATAGTACAGAATCTGAATTTTGCCTATATATATAAATTTTTATATGTTTTAAAGAATTTTAAAGACATTTTTACTTATATCTTTTTATTTACAGGTCTGATTTTAATGAAATTTTACTAGTAGATGTACAAGAACCTGCTCTACAACTTTACTTAGATCCAAAAATAATATTTACTTAGAGAAGCGCCATTTATCAGCTAATTAGAGTTTCACTAAGTCGCTAACCCCCACCTCCACCTGATAATTTTCTGAGCATTTGATTGGTTAAAATTTAATATCAATATATATATATATTAAATATTGGATAACTTGTGATCTACAAATCTGTTTGAATGATACAACTATCAAAATGTTTATTTCAATGAAACAATTCTAACAAGCCCAAAATCATCCAAATCCAATCACAGGATCCCAAGATCATCCATCTTTTGTGTAATTTTAATAGTAGTTTTTAAAATTACTAAGTAAAATTTTTAATATTAAATGACTTTTGATTCACTTGCCCATTTTGAATGATTTAGCTACCAAAATGTTTGTCTTAGTGAGACAATTCTAAAAGCCCAAAATTATTAAATTCTAATCACAGGATCTCAAGATTGACAAAGATTTGTATAATATATAATTATATATAGTATATACATATTGGCCGATTAAAGAAATTGCTAATCAAAAACTACAACATTGAAAACCAATATGAAATCACAAGCACCAATAATGAAAAGAGCTCCACTACAAGCACCAATGATGAAAAGAGCTATGAAGAAACTACAAACACCAAACTACAATGAAATCACAAGCACCAACATACTTGAAGCCAAATTGAAATTACAGGCACCAATGATGAAAAAAGCTATGGACATCTGCAAGTACTAATGACACAGTGAAATCACAAACCTCAATGATACTAGAGCCATGATGAAATCACAAATACTAACTATGCTAAAAACTACGACAAAATTACAACTCCAATAATATTAAAAGCTATAGCGAAATCACAAGCTCGAAAACACTGTAAAAACACAAGTGTGAAAACCATTGCGAAATCAAAAGCACCAAAGAAAGTGAAAACTACAGTAAAATTACAATCACCAATGACTACAACACTAATAACACGAAATCCACAAGCTTTGATAACAACTCCCATGATGATTCCAATGGCAAAACCTTCAATAACAACTTCACTAGCTTTATCTAGAAATAAAGTAGACATAAGTAAACTAAAAAAAATGATCAACAATCAATATCAGTTATATATAATAATCATAGGATGGTGATTGGTGAAAACTATCCTGGTTGATATTAATAATAATTCTTAAACATTATTCAAAATACAATCAAAATTTTTTTCGATCTATCATCTACAGAACTATAGCAACTATACTAGGAAAATGGGAACCATTTAAAGTCCGAAGGACAAATATAAAATGCCACATCTGATCTAGCCAATAAGGATCAGTTTTATTGTTTTGATTGTATTTTTTATGTTACACCTGATCTAGCCAATCAGGATTCAGAATTTGTTAACACACAGACATTAGAATCACTATTGCTCCATCTGTAATGTCCTTCGGACAATAACAATCTTACAACATACTACTGCTTTTCTCCTACACAATCTACACCTTCTATACTACAACCTTTTATACTACAATTCAAGACATTATTTCTATATTATTCATTAATATTGTATTTTAATTTACCTCTTACAAAAATGCATTTAATATTATTATTAAACTTCTCTTGCTTATTTTACAAAACTTATAAACAGTTATAAAAATCATACTATATAAAATTTGTATATTGGAAATCTTCACAAGATTTATTGCAACAACCTTCTCAATTTATATCTACTAAATCTTTATGCATATTCTCTTGCAAAGAATAATAATTGTATATGCAGTCTACTAGACCAATTACATAAAAACAATACTAATACCTGCTCATTTCTTGGGCTAGTACTTAGAAAAATAGATATTTGGTCATATAATTGGATCAAATATAGCTTTTATACTAACTCAATTCGCTACATCCAAATCTAAGATAAGTTTTGACTACTCTAGTAGGTTTAAGTTGCAGATAATTTAGATAGAATTAGTTTATCTATAGTCTAAGTAGTGTCTAAGTTTTAACTCTTGTATAATAACTTGTAATTTGAGAAACCCTACAAAGAATCTCACACATTTTATTAATAAAAATAAAGGCAAAACCTCAACTTAACAACAAAAAAAAAATTATACAAAATATGATTCTCTAAATTTTACTAATTGATTTTAACTTTATGCTCTAAGTAAACATGTGCAGTACCAAAAATAAATATATATAATTCAAATTTTATTAGACAGTTTGCAGAATTCAGACTCAGAACCAGATCAAATTCAAACTTGACTAAAAGCTTGAATATAAAAGTTTGAGTCCAGTTCAACAATCAAACCAAACTCAAACTTAACAAAAGTCTAGTCTGGTCCAGGTCTATAAGAACACTAGCAGTATAAAAAGTATTATATAAAAAATATCAAGTATTATCTCAAATAAAAATATAAACCACTTGAATATTTTTAAAAAAAGATGATAGTTCTCAAAATCTTTTTGAACTAAATACAACTAAATAATTATTAATTGTCTGAAGCATAGCAGAAACTTTTCATTTCTAAGTAATGTAATATATAAGTTATATATTCAGCATAGCAGTTATTAAATATGATTGGACAATTATTGAAATATATATCCTACATATATTATCTAATTTTGAATAAATTGTTGGCCACAAAAACAAATTGTAAAAAGAAACTGAATACATATTCAAAAGCTACACCTTTCACTTTATATACTATAAAAATAACTACAGAAAAATAATCATGAGGTTAGCTATATGCCTTTTTTTTTAAATTTAGTTGTAACTTATATTATATGTAAAGAGAAACTGAATATATATTCACAAGCTACACCTTTTGCTTTATGTACTATCAAAATAATCACAAAATAGAAGAATAATCATGAGGATTAGCTATATGACAATTTTTAAATTCAGCTATTGCTTAACTATATAAGAATCTCTAAACCAAAAGAAATAGCTCTTTTTTTCTTGTAGTTAAATATCTAGTAATTGAGTTTGTTCTCAAGAATAATAGTACATTTAGATTATACTTGTTAGACAAAAAGTTGAAACTAGATCCAACTTTTGTAATCTTAAATTTAATAAGAAAAGTTGAAAAACTTGTTAAAACTATTGGAAGATAGGTTTGAGTTTTGTGTACTTTTTATTTGCAGTTGTTTACTATTCTTTTTAATTAATTTATAGTATATTAATTTAACTAGCAGGTTTTCATGTCCTTAAAGTAATTATAAAATTTAGATAATGATTATTATAATTACTTTTTATCATCATTTTTCTTGTTATAATTTATTGTTAGCAATTTAGTTTTGATACAAAGCTCTTCATACATGCATCTAATAGATTGTTATTTAAAATTTAAGATATTGATGTTTTTTTTTATCTAATTGAATTATATGTGGCAATGATTAATAGCAAAATAATGGATTATTGTAATTATTAAAATTTAAAAAATGTATCTTTTATTTAATTAATACTATGAGGGCGCTAACATTTATTTGGTAATATTTTAGCGGGTGGGGTCAAGCAAATTCTTACCTCTTAGTTAAATTTGATTGGCTAAAATCTTATATGTAAATATTACCTGGGGTGAGGGGTAAGCCTCTATAGTAAATCGATATTAGGTAATAAATGTCAGCGCCCTTATATTTGCGAAATTTTGTACTTTGTGTAGCAAATCTTATTTTGTGAAATCAATGATATACAAAAATTAACCAATCGGAGATCTGAAACAATAATTGGTTAAATTACGTGTACCTTGTATTTTTGTAATTCGGACTGATCCGGTTAGAAATAAACAATGATAATAGCACGAGAAAAAAATTAATATAAATAAACTTTATGTAAAATAACACATAATATAAATATTGACACTTCATTTAAATGTCGTTTTACTGAAACCCATCTGAAAAGCAGCCGAAAAACGACAAGAGTTCATCAGATATAATGGATAAATTACAAAAATTTTCACAAGATATTCTTAAAGGAATACATAATATATTTATTGAACAAAGATTGAAGGGCATAAATCCTAATTTAATTATGGAGGCAATGACCCAATTTTTAACGAATAAGCAGCAAAATCCGGTTAATCTGGTCTAATTTTGCAAATATATTCGATTAAATATTCTGGCTCTAAACATTCTTGCAATTTGTTATTGTCATGGGTTTGGAGTTGAAAAAGATGAGGTTAAGACATTCTTTTATTATCAAAAATTTTACAAAAATACCCAATTAAATAATATAGCTCTAATCATTCTTGCAACTTGTTATTGTCATGAGTTTGGAGTTGAAAAAAATGAAGTTAAGGCATTCTTTTATTATCAAAAATCTGCAGAGATGGGTGACGTTCTAGGAACATTTAATGTTGGACGTTGTTATCAGAATGGAATTGGAGTTAAAAAGGATGTACATAAAGCATTCATTTATTATAAAAAATCTGCAGAGATGGATGACTCTAGTGGAGCATACAATGTTGGAAATTGTTATCTTCATAGAATTGGAGTTGAAAAGGATGAACATAAAGCGTTCATTTATTATCAAAAATCTGCAAAGCTGGGTGATGTTCGTGGAATGTCTAGTTTTGCTGAATGTTATCGAAATGGAATTGGAATAAAAATAGATCTGAGCAAAGCCAAGCACTGGTATCAAAGGTAAATCTCACGTTTAAATTTGAGCGTTCGTATTGTGACGTACCACAATCAAATCAAATAACTGAATTATAATATCAAGAATAGAGTTAGAAGAATTAGAGAGAACGAAAGCTCTTGTCCTAAAGTTTTACAAAAGTTTTTTTTTCATTTACAAAATGTGATTCATGACCATATTTCAATTATAACCGATTTTTAAGATAAATGATTGTTATATCAATTTTGGTATTTGTTTGGCTGATTTGATGTGGTGCTATGTCGCAAAACACTTTATTATAATACTTCATGTTACTTAATGAATTCAAATACTTCATTTAGATCACTGATCAGGAAATATGCTTTATCATCAGGTATTGTAACTAGTATTATGGTCCGTTGTTAAACGAAGGGTTAAATAATGAAGAACATTGTGCGTAAATAAATATGCAAAGGTCGTCATCATATATGAGAGCAGTCAAGAAAAAAAACTTGGTAACGAATTTAAAATTTCACTGTGCTGATCGTTTTGGTACATCACGTTTAATATGCAGCTCATAATATTTTGAGTTTAAGTCTGGCACTGTGAATTTTAAATCTGTAATTACAGATTTTCTCTTGGCAACACTCATACAGAAACTCTATCGTTGAATGACGGACTATAAATTCGTTTATTGAATTCTTACTAAACGAGAATTTAATATGCAAATATTGTTATTTATAATCTAATTTAACTAAATTATATATACAAATTTTAGCCACAGAAAAATGGATGCATGATTCTGAAATTGAAGACTCTTTGAAAAAAATATTGATGGAAGATAAATATCGATTACATATAACATGGATTTATTTCGAAGAATTTAATGATATTAAAAAGATAGGTAAAGGTGGATTTGCAACTGTATATCATGCTAAATGGCGTGATAGAAATCATAATTTAAATAGAGATGTTGCACTCAAATTAATTCATGGATCAAATAATCATTACGAAGAATTTATAAGAGAGGTAATTTCCATTAAGTACTTTTAATAATTGATTATTCACGATTAATTAATAATTTGAGTTATACTGTGTTACATTTTAATAATAAGTTAAAAGCATATTGTGATATTGGTCATAAAGATCCAACCTTTTTAAAATGCTTCGGCATATCAAAAGATAAGGTTACTAATAATTATATGATTGTAATGGAATATGCTTCGAAAGGTAGTTTGCGCAAAAATCTACATACTATAGGGCAAATGGATTGGAAAGATAAATTAAATCTGCTGCAATGTATTGCATCAGATCTTCAGATAATTCATTCCCATGACCTTATTCATCGGGATTTGCACAGTGGTAACATATTACTTAATAGTTTTAAAAGTGCGTATATTGTGGATCTAGGACTTTCTATAACCGCCAATATTGTATCAAAATCTGATGGAATTTATGGAATTTTGCCATACATTGCTCCTGAAGTTTTGAAAACTCAAACATATACTAAAGAATCTGATATTTATTCATTTGGCATAATTATGTGGGAAATTTTCTTCGGTACACCTGTCACGATTAAACAAAATTCATATCCAATAATGCAAATAATGCAAATAATTGATGGTTTACGACCACATATTTATGAAAATACTGCAACATGTTATACAGATTTGATGAAGAAATGTTGGTACGTAGAATCAAAAAAACGGCCAACAGCAAAAGAAATTTATGATGCCTTTGTAGAATGGCAAAATGATGAAATTATTTTATCAAAATTGTCTGAATCTGATAAAAAACTACAACAAATAAAAAGTGAGATTGTGAAAATAGATAATTATTCCCATAATAAAAGTAGCTTTATTTCATCTAATAGCTGTTATAAATTTCAAGGTAATTATAAATTTGACTCTTGTTAATATATTCTATAATAGCATCTTTTGATAGTAATTTATTTTTTTTTTAGGTAGTAATTTAAATGAATTTATTAGTACATTCTGTATACTTAATATTGTCAGCTCGATATGTTAAAAGGATGAATTTTTACATTCATATTGATTTCAACATCACATTATTGAAAATTCACGAAATGTATAATTCGACTACGAATAAAAACTTAAATCTTATTAAATCATTCTTGTAGCGTGATGAAAATGTAATGCAAATCTATCAAGAACTTATATTTCTTCTATATTTATATATTTTTGTTTAACTTAAGTATTGTATAAATAAGTTAATAATTTGCAGTATTGATTTTACGTAAAATTATTACATTATATTTGGTATCGCAAAGCTAACACTTGTAAGTGCTTATTTCAATAAATTTAACCCTTAAAATGGGATATTATACAATTTAATCACATATCTGATATAATCAATTCTAATTTTTAAATTGTTTCTATAGCACGTGTCATTTGTTACCATATTTGTCCAAAAATTTAAAGGTTTTATAGTATTCTATAATTCGAATATTAGTTTAGTTTTTTATTTATTTTATTTTTTTTTTTATGCGTATATGTTAGTCAATTTGAATTACTTCACTAAGAACAATTTTAAACGAATTTTAGGATAACTGTCAAAAACTTTCCTTTTTCCTTTATTTTTATTAGTTAATTTTGATAAAACATCTGATAAAATAGAACAATAAAGAACTGCTCAATTATCAATTTCAATTTTATTTTTGTTTGTTAATTTTGATAAAACATTTGATAAATATAACAATAAAGAACTGCTAAATTATCAATTACAATTTTATTTTTATTGATGATTTGGTTGAGAAACTTCGATTTCATAATAAATTTCTTATTTGATTTGTTAACAAAATTTTATACATACACAACAAAATTTTATACATACACAACATGGAATCCGATAACTTCCGGGACCGACGTTACACTAATATTTATATTGCGTAGTATTGTAAAACCAGAATTTTCGGGTCTAAGCAACTGTCGGTGCAACACTTTACATGTAAAATAGCTTCGTAGCGAGTGTCTCTTCAAGAAATCCAGTTGCATCATGTTGCACCACTCGAATAAAAGGTAGATCTATTGAGAGTTGAAGTACTATTTACCGTAAAGTAAGAGGTAATAAAAATATATTGTACTGCTTAATTCATGAAGCTTGACGTTATTTTTCTTTTTATGTTATTTGTAGGTTTTTTGCAGACTGTTTTGAAAGCTGCATATGTTCTTTAGAATATATACGTTAATGTAGCTTTGTTAATTATATGCAATTTAAAAAAAAGTAAATAAAGGACGTGTAACTTGCTACCAGAAACTTTCTTAATTAAGTTCTTGCATTTGTAAATTGCATTATAATTCGGGTGAATAGTTTTATTCTTTATAACACGAAGTTAATAATATAATAAAGTAACTGTAATACAGTATTTGAATTGCGCTCGTTGATTGGCTGGGTTGTTTAATTATTGTCGGGGATGATGCTGAAATTTGATTTATTTTGATATGAAATTTTAAAATGTTTTGGGAATGTTTTTTTCGTTTTTGTCTTGTAAGGTTTGGAGGTAGATTTGATATTTAAAGAGTATATGAATTTTAGCAGGGCTTTAGCTTCAAATCGAGATCCCAAATTTCAGCATCTGAACACTATTATTATATGACTCTAATCACATCGAGTGTTTGAGAACGCCCTAAATAATATCAAATATTAATTTCATATATACATTTCATAAACAATCGTACTTTTTAACCATTATCGTCTTGGTTAAAGATGTATTACGATCACTATCATTAGGATATATTATTAATTAAATGATTTGTTTGTGCTTATTTATGTCTTATATCATAGCTATTTAATGCTTTTAGGTCAAATTCCGATGAGTTAGAATAGCGTTAGTAGTTCCAGTCAAATTCTGTCGGGATTTTATTTCTGTTTGTCGGGATTTTGACCCAAGATCCTATTTAATATATTATATAAGTATACATAATAAAAAACACCCTACGTTAATAAGGCTTCTAAACCTAATAATACTATATAGTTTCTAAATGAATATACTGTATAAACCAAATTTTCAGTGTTGCCATTTGGACTATGCCCAATAAATTTCATTTGGACACGGACATATGGGCATATTATTACATGTCCAAATTCACGCAATTGCCAACACTGATTAAGACCTACAATCAAATCCTGATTCTCTTTTGTTCGTCAAATTAACTGTTTTTAATAATTTGAGTGTTCAATAGTTATAGATGTAGCTTTTAATGATAATAAATGTTGAACTATTTTTCTTCTCTGCATATAATAATTAGTACTTTTACGATTGTAAAATTTCTATAATAAATTATCAAAAAAAAAAAGCTTATCTCCGGATAACTCTACTTCATTTTCTGATTTCGAAATTTCAAAACAGAAAAATAAGATTTTTCAATCTCCAAAAATAATTCAATTCTGAAATACCCTAATGAGTTTTTGTTACAAATGGCCGAAAGTAGATACACCGTTTCGATTTATGCACAATCTGAAACACCACGTATTTTTATACCATACATCAACCTAATACATTTTTACTATTAAGCTGATGGGAGCTCACCTTCATCATTTTGCCTTTAATTAAACCTCTCAGATTTTGAATCTTCTCAAAATCTGACTGCTAAATAAGTACATATAAGCAACAAGCATAAGCGAAGTGTGCTTTTCCTGTACGTTTAATCTTGATATTTCTTCTGCTATTTAAATCTTTATTGTAATGCATTGTATTTTGTACATTATTTATTTATCACCATACTGACCAATTTTTGCAACTGTATCTTATTATGCTCGCTCCCTTAATTCAACAGTGGTGGCCTGTTCCTATATATTATTTGTATTATACATCGGGGTATTCGGTCAAGAATGTTTGACAAAACTTTATGCGATACCATATAAAATTATGATTTTTTTGAATTTAATGATCAGGATAGTGATCAAGATAGTGACTGGGTTATTTATCACTTTTTATATATAATTTCATAGTAAAGAATGACTTATATGTTTTTAGATGTCTAGAACGAATAGCATTATTTTCTTAATTATTTTAGCATAATTCAATTCTTAAATATCTTTATAACAAAGTTACGTTAGGTCGATTTTTTAATGTAAGCATTAAATACATATAATTCCATCTCAATAAAAACTTTATTTAATATTATAAGTACAGACCAATCTCTAAAAGCAACCCAAATACAATATCTGTCAATGCTGTCCTGAATATTGGCTCAAACTTATACCAAACTTTATTAATGTGATGCAATTTTTATATTGTTCTCTAAATGCAAACTGTAAAAGTCATGTCACTATGAGGTGCATTTAGAGGGACATGACTATATTTTATAACAAAATAATGTTTACTAAAATAATAAAATCAAAAGTAGGCTTATTAAGTTTGCAAAAAAAAAAAAGTCTAGTTCAAAATATTAACTAAATTTGAATCTATTAATAACAAAATTATCATTTTATTATAAAGGAACTCCATAGGTCAATAAAACTTTGTCTTAA
This sequence comes from Gigaspora rosea, assembly GCA_003550325.1. Taxonomy (NCBI): domain Eukaryota; kingdom Fungi; phylum Glomeromycota; class Glomeromycetes; order Diversisporales; family Gigasporaceae; genus Gigaspora; species Gigaspora rosea. Next base: position 32,009 of record QKWP01000875.1, on the reverse strand, counting down.
GAAAAGCAATATAAAGGTATATAATGCCATGCGCAATTTATTTATATCAGCTAATCTGACCATGAGTTAAATGGTTCAAATATCAATAATTGTTTTTGTTTTTTTAAAGTGACGAGACTTTGCCTCAATCTTTATTAATAATAATAGTAAAATTTATATAATATGCAATTTAAAGTCTATTAGTGCAGACTTACGACTAGAGCTACTGAAATCTCGATCTAAACTCTACTAAAATGAAACAATATCTTATTTAGATCTGGTCTAAATTGCTAAAAACTTTTGAATATTAGGTCGCGAAAGTAAATTTTCGGTTTGCATTACATGGGATCTGAAAACATGGGTCGGTCGGTTGGATATTTTTTATTTTGTTTAATTTACTTTTATGAATAGAATAATGTTCACATCTAAGGTCATGGAAGGTAAATTTTTCATTTTGCACAACAAGGAATCAAAAAACTGAGTCGGCAGCATATTTTTTGGTCTCCATCGAGTGACATCGGATGAAAATAACGGAAAAAATAAATGGCAAAAATCGAACAGCTGGAAAAAAAAAAAAAAAAAAAAAAAAAAAAAAAAAAAAAAAAAAAAAAAAAAAAAAAAAAAAAAAAAAAATTAAAGATGGGTCGGCGGGCAATACAAAAATGGTACAAATTGAAAAATCAACTTTGCGTGGCCTTATTTCTTTTCTTGATTTAGAAATGCAGTTAATAATAAAAGTCATGAAAATAAATGTCGATGTAAAGGATATCAAATGAATATCGAGTTTACTAAACAAAAAAACAAGCTATCTGTTATTTTTTTAATTAACCCTAAACTTTTATAAATACACCAAATTGAACGTAAACTAATAATTAGATTGATATGAATTTAATTAGGCCATGCACGAAAAACCTAACCTAAAAATATCAACGTAGCACTGTAGTAGGGTATTACAATTTAGTGATATGGTAACAAAAAAGAAAGGAAAATTCGTTCTCCATATTCAGACTTTATTAATAAGTGTCGTGGCTGATGCTGAAACTCGATTTGAAAATATTAATCCGGTTATATCCAAATATTCTCTTTAATACTCTTTAAATATCAAACCTACTACTAAACCCTACCTTAACCTTATTAAAAAAAAAAAAAAAAAGACCCAAACAATTTTAAAATGGGTCCAAATTTCAGCATTAACCGCGGCAATTAATAAAGTCTATAATAGAATCCATGCACCACAAATAATAAGTCTATTTATATATTCAAAATTTATTATCAAAATACTTGACATTTAATACAAGGTGTAGCCTAATTGACATCAATATATAAAAGAAAATTCAAACTTCCATATAGAATTCGAATTCTCTATACATTCTATTGTATTCATGTTTAATATTATTAGTAAAATATATACTCTTCTGCCATATTGTCCCAAAATTGGAAGAGTTGCTATTATAATCCGGCACTTCAAGTTCATATAATTGACTATCTATATAAAGAATTATTTAAACAAAGCAATAATATAGAACAACATAATTTATTAAAAACTTTATAAATACCTTTATAATAATTATTGGATGAAATAAAACAACCTTTATAATAAGAGTCAATATATACATGCATATTCTCATTTATATTTTGTAATTTTTCATCGGATTCGAGCAATTTAGATAAAATACATTCACTATTCAGCCATTCTGCAAAAATATCACAAATTTCAGTTGCAGTTGGTCGTTCATTCGGCTCTGTATTCCAACATTTCTTTATTAAATCAGCATAGCACTTTGCAGTATTTTCATAAATATGTGGACGTAAACCATCACATACTTGTATTTGAAATTGTAATTTAGATTGTAATTTTGATTTTAGTTCAAAAGGTACAGATTTACCGTATAAAATTTCCCACATAATTATACCAAATGAATAAACATCAGACGCTTTAGTATACTGTTGATTTTTCAAAACCTCAGGAGCAATAATATAAGGCAAAATTCCACAAATTCTATCAGATTTCGATTTTAAAGCAATATTAGCTGTTATTGAAAGTCCTAAATCTGCAATATATGCACTCTTCAAATCAGATTGTAGTATATTTCCACTATGTAAATCACAATGAATAAGGTCATGGGAATGAATAATTTGAAGATCTGAAGCAATACTTTGCAGCAGATTTAATATATCTTTCCAATCCATTTGTGCTATGGTTCGTAAATTTTTGCGCAAACTACCTTCTGATGCATATTCCATGACTAGAATATAATCTTTAGAAGCTTTGTCTTTTGATATACCGAAGCATTTTAAAAATGTTGGGTCTTTAAGCCTGATGTCACAATAAGCTTTTAACTAATTATAAGAAATAGATATATTCAATTATTATATAAATGCAAATAACAATAATATAATTAATGATAATTTTTTATAAGATTACCTCTCTTATAAATTCTTCATGATAATTATTTGAGTTATGAAGCAATTTAAGCGCAACTTCTCTTCTATAACTTTGACTTTTATCAACCCAGCCAGCATAAAATACAGTTGCAAATCCACCTCTACCTATTTCTTTAATAATATAGAATTCATCATAAGAAATCCAAGATAACTGATATTCATTTTCCATCAATATTTTTTTCAAACCATCATCAATCTCAGAATTACCTATCCATTCATTTGTAGCTGTTAATTTATTTATATAAATTAGTAAATTAATAAATTGATAAAATATTTATGATATAATAAATACCTGATGTTAATTCTTTTTCCCTAATCGGCGATTTAAATATATGAATTTATTAAATAAGTACAAATTAAGAACATATTAGCTATATATTTAATGATAACAAAGAAACTTAATAACCGTGGTTAAATCGCCACCCAAAAATTTTTCAGATCGTGTGAATTTGAATGATTATTGATATGGTTAATTTTTAATTAAAAACTTTTTTATTGATATGTAAGTGATTAAAACTTAGCAATATGATAAATATAACAATAACAATAGATATAAGTATAATGATAAATTAAAATTAATGTATATCACATAATCTGAAATTTTTTAGGTGGTGATTTAAACCCGGTTAAACATAAACATAGATATGTTCGACACATCTTTTTCCTTAATAAAAAAATAATTTATATTATATCTTCTAAATTTATCTTAAATTTCATCATGACTCTAAACTGATTTTTGATCTCAATCACGTCTAATCTTATAATTGGGTTGCAATATGACAAAATATTCTTGCTAAAATATTTAAACAAAAATTTACCTTTGATACCAATACATGGCTTTATCTAGATCTCTTGTTACTCCAATTCCATTACGATAACATTCTGCTACTTTTGACATTCCACGAACGTCACCCATCTCTGCTGATTTTTTATAATAAATGAATGCCTTATGTTCATCTTTTTCAATTCCAATTCCATAAAGATAACAAATTCCAACCTGAAATGTTCCACTATTACTTTCCATCTCTGCAGATTTTTGATAATAAATAAAAGCCTTATTTTCATCCTTTACAACTCCAATTCCATTTTGATAACAATATCCAACTTGAGATGCTCCACAAGCGTTCCCCATCTCTGCAGATTTTTGATAATAAATGAAAGCCTTATGTTCATCCTTTTCAACTCCTATTCCATAATGATAACAATCTCCAACTTGATATATTGCAGTAACATCCCCCATCTCTGCAGATTTTTGATAATAAATGAAAACCTTATTTTCATCCTTTTCAACCCAATTCCAAGATGATAACAAAATCCAACAGATTTTTGATAATAAATGGAAGCCTTATTTTCATCCTTTTCAACCCCAATTCCATATTGATAACAATATCCAACGTTATTTATTGCTGCTGCATTCCCCATCTAGGGCTGTAAATCGATTCTATAATAATCGTTTTAATCGTTAATCGAATTAGAATCGATTTTCATTCTGTATAATCGTTTTAATCGTTTTTACAAACGATTAAATATTCTGAAATCGATTCTAAGATTTAGAATCGATTCTAAATATATAATCGTTTTATATTAAATATTTAAATGCATAAATTTTTGATAAATATTCTCTTTGTTTTAAGTGTATGTGTAAAAAAAATATAAAGCTATGTTTATTATTGAAAACAATAGGCTTAAGTTTAAAAACATAATACGCCTTATAATTTTTAATAAGTTACAACGATGTGATTTCAGTTAGCTATAGAGGCTTTGAAAAATAATAAGTTAAATAGTAACAAACACAATCGTTTATATTTTTATGTGCTTGTCAAAAAACTGAGAATATTAAAAATTAGCGACAGTATTAAATAAATATTATAGAATGGCTTAGCACAAATGATAGGCTTATGTGTCTTATTGTTTTTAATAACAAACATAGCATTATATTTTCTTATATATCTAAAAGCAAAGTATAATTATTAAAACATTGTAATAGTCCGTAAGTATAAAACTAACTAATAATTATAAAATGGCTAAATGTACTCTATTTTTTTATATAGTTTTTAAATATATAAATATTCGATACAAATAATTTAATTGAGAATTTATTTTTTGTTCGTATCAATATGGCTACTACAACAAGAGCTAAACGTTGTCAACTTGAAAAACAACAAAATACTTCATTAATTAAAAATAATAAATTAAATGAAGAT
>QKWP01000875.1:0-24703 GCA_003550325.1 Gigaspora rosea | reverse complement strand
TCCAATTTCAGTGATTATTTAATATGAATGATAAGGTTAAATAAAATTCGAGCCAATCAGTTATGTAATTCAGAAATTATAAGCTGATTATGAATTTCTTATGAGTCGCTTATGAATTTTTGTATGTATATAACCTGGTTATAAGTTTTTGTACGTATGTACGGTACCTGATCACTTATAAATTTTATACCTGATTATGCACCTGATGACTTATAAATTTTTATACGCTTATGATTGATCGCTTTGTTACCATTATAATTTTTAAATATATATTTATATAATAATATTTTAAAAATTGATAAAATTAAGGCAAATTTGAATTGATGAATTAATAATTATAAGATCCAAATGTATTAAAAGTAGGTAAAATCTATATAAGCATTTTTATTTGTAATAAATGTAGTTAGATTTATAAGAAATGATTATTATTTTAACGAGAAATTACATTCTTAGTGATGATATATATAACTTATATATATTTATTAATCGTGAAAAATTCCGAAACTCTACTCGATCCCGCGAATCCCGCGCTATCCCGCGCGGGATCCCGCATCCCGCGTGGGATTTTTGAAAAAATCGGGATTTGCCCATCACTATGCCTGACGCATAACGCAATCTGCGTCATTGACGCATGACAAAACCATTTCGTCAGGCTACTTCAATTGACGAATTGACGAATGACGATGACAGGTCCGTAAACCGGCGGGTCTGTCGATGAATCACGATATCGGCATTGTGTAACAGGCAAGGTGTTAGTTTGGTCGAAAGAGGCATGTTAGATTTGGCTGAGTGGTTAGGCAGAGTTGTGGTTAGTTTATAGAAGCAATAGTGTTTGTAGCAATAACGAATGTATGAGTTTATTATGTATCGGGTATATTTGTATTGTTTAATAAAGGCAATAAGGAACGTTTATAGTATGTATGATTTATTAAATCAAAGGTGGGAATTAACTGCCTGTCGTTCCCAAAGGGCACACAGCCTTTATTTATAATTATTATTTCAGTTATTTACATCCTTCCTATCACTAATATCTTTAATATACTTAATATCAATATTATTATGATTTATTATATTATTATTATCATTAATGGGTATCCATTTGGCTATTGTACTAAATTTAGTACACACACAAAAAAATTATTTTTGAATTAATTATTTGATCAAATTTAATCAAATTTTGCCAAATATATTTGAATATTAGAACTATCTTTTTGTACAATTTCAGTAATATTTATATATTAAAATTTTGTATAATTTACTCTTAAACTTGCTGTATTATTCCAAAATTTTGCCATACTAAATTTAGTACTGTATTAAAAAAATCATCGTATACAAAAACTTTTAATAAAATTAAAAAAAAATAAACTTTTAGATTGTTTTGGATCCAATCTTGATTTTTGTATGATTAAAAAAATAAATAATAATTTTTTAAAATAGCCTGTTTTACAGTGATGCATATCTAAAAATATTAGTCTTTTCATATAATTTATATAGTAAAACATAGTAAAAACATAGAAAAAATTAGTAAATTTAATTACTTATAACTTTTTATATACTAAACCAATTTTAATAACTTTACTATATTAGAATCAGAAAAATTAACTCTACAACTTATTAAAAATTCAACAAAATGTTATTAAATAAAGTTTTTGTTATTTATAATTTAGTATTTTTTGGTTGCACTTTTAGTAGCAAATTTTCTTTTAAATATATTAATATAACTTTTAATAAGTAAGTTGATTTTTTAAAAATACCAAAATAAAATATAAATATAGAATTATATATTGGATAAATTTAATTTAAAGTTATTATTACCAATTTTTCAAAATTAACTTTTAATACAGTACTAAATTTAGTATTACAAATGGATATCCATTAATATTATTATAATCAATTAGATCATTTATTTCATTCCAAATACTGTACTCTAATATTCCATATCAGGTTTCATTTTGCATATTTGTAGATTTGTGATTTCTGAGATATCTTGCCAGTAAGCCAAATTAAGAAGTATTCAAGGTCATGAGGCATATATCTTCTGCAGATCACATTTCTGGTCTAACAATGAAACCCATAACACATGACGAAACCAATGACACATGTCAAAACTCATAATAAAATAAGAAGGGTGACAAAAATCAGGTAATTTTTTAAGAGGAAAGGGGGTAAAAAAAGTTGAAATTATATATAAGAACCTGACTGTATATATATTAAAAAAGGTGGATAGGCCTTTGATAAAATAATCAGGTAATTAATGACATAGCTCTAACAAAACTTATGATAATTTGATAAATCATAAGACTATTATTCATTTTTTTTATAACAGAAATAAATTAGTCCAATTAAGGTTAATTTTTGTTCATTATTATATCTACCCAGTTTCTATCTTTTTGACATTGATCTGATATTGCCCAATTATTTGCAACAATTACCTAGATATATCTGATAGGTGTTCTACAAATTAGCAGTATCATAGTATTTTATTATTATATATTTTGTTTATGTATTTCTTATTTTGGCATAGTTTGTAGCATAGTTGGGTGATTTTAACTCTCAACAGGAGTTATAGACTCTTAGCAAGTATATGAAACTCTTGGCAAGTGAATTAAACACCTAGCAAGTAATTAAAACCTTAGCATGAATTAAAGATATTTGAGGGTATGGTTTAGTCTGTGAATGAAATAACAGATGTTTATAACACTAGTGTTATTAGACATCTATACTATAAGGTGCCAATTTTGAGTGTTTATATAATCAATTTTGATTGGGTAATTTTGATGCAATTAATTCTGATTGGTTAAATAAATCTATATCTTTTCATTTTTTTTATATTAATACCAATTTTTTAAACTATTATAAACTTTAACTCCTTATAACTTACTTAAAATAATAAATAATTAAAGATTCTCTAACATAAATGTAGCTTAGCTAAAATCTATTAATTTGTCAGAGGATGTTTTGATTTAATTTTTTTTAAAAGAGTTATTACAATTAAGTTTTTACTAATAATAAGTTGACTCATTCTCCAAATTCGTTCATTCTAACCCCTTCACTCTCCTGAAATGGACCCTAGCTCATAAAAGTTGGATCATAAATACAAAGAGAACAATAGAAAAGATCTTCAATCCACTATTCAAACTATTAAGAGCAAGGCATTATATTAGACACAACACTAGTTCAGACCCTACCTCAATAAAACTTATACCATGTCCTGGGTACAACCTGAAGGACACAACAACTACAAAATATTGCTACTTCAAAATGCAGAAAGAATTTATATTTAATCTCCAAGTAGACTGCAAATTAAACATACATGCTAATATCATGAATATTCAACAAGCACTAATTTCAACCAGAGTGATATACAAACTGAACCCATTCCAGGCTCTCAAAACACTTTCAAGACCTCTATCTGCCTTCAATAATCCACCAGTGGCATTTTGGAAAACCTAAATTCTAATAACTTCAAGAAAAAAAACTTAGTATTATATAAAACCATAAAAAAAGAAATAATCAATGGAATAAGAAAGACAATAGCCATAGATCGAATCAGAACAGATGGGGCCCCATTTGGATATTACAACCTTACCTGGCCATCCAAAATAATTACAATCCTTACTCTTTTGTCATTCATTATAATGACCACTGGTAAAGATTCACTTGAAATTATTACTAACATTATACAACTCATATCTATTATTTCTGAACAAAAGAGCCATCCCTATGACAACCAACTATGGATAAACAAGAATATTCTTGAACACAATGAGTCCTATCCGCAATATGCAAAGAAAGAAAAATTTACACAAAGCTGGAACAGAAACTAACTATAATTAACCTACCAATATATTCTTCCTTGATATTGCTTCTTATCAATTTACTTACAACTAATACATTCTACTACTACTAAGCACTTCTAGTATATACCATATAAAAACCTTACTGAAACAACAACACAAAATCACAAACTACTTATATTGACACAACCAACAATGTATCACCCTCTGGACCAACAACCTAGACAATATCAACTGGAACTGCACAATAAAATATATCTCCTATAAAGACAAACCCCTCACATTAAATATCAATTTTACTCTATCCAATTTAAAAAATTTCAAGATGAAACTACTTGCAAAAGAACTACTGACTCACTTGATGTTATACTAAGAAATCCAACAAAGAACCCAAAATACTTCTGTCCTTGTTGCTACACTATCCCAGAAGACACCGCTCACCTACTGACCTATATTGATAACCACCAAAACCTTTCAAAAGAGTTAATACAGATACTTATACAAATAGCGAAAGATCTCCAAATACAATTAATACAACCAGAAACTTTTGTGTAAGCCTTCAAAGAATTACACATTACAAGAAAGGTTCCTCCTGGCATTATAAGGGCAGTGTCATTAATCACCTGATTATTTTTTATCAGAGGCCTACCCCCCTCCCTCTTCCTTAATATATAAATATTCAGGTTCTTATATATAATTTCAACTTTTTTTACCCCCCTCCTCCCCTAAAAAATCACCTGATTTTTGTTACTCCCTAACCAAATAAAAAACAATATTTGCTTTACTTTTATACTATCTCATAATGAAATACATTTACTATATTTACGTGAAATAATGTGCACCTTCACGTTATTTTGAAGAGATGCATGTTATTTCGAGTATATGCATGGGCGTTATTTTGGGGTTAAGGTCTAATTTCAAAAAATAATGTGTTATATATGTGTGATGCATAAAAACCTGTATTTCTTAATTTTATATATAGCCTTTCCGATTTAGGTCAGATTTTTTAACTAAAAAAATTCTTATTTCTGCTTGTTATTTGAATTTGTTATTTTAGCAGATTATTAATTAAGCATTTGGAGTATGCATTATATTGGAACACACATGGGCATTATTTCTAAACCAGCATGCTATTTTAAGAAAATACAATTTTTGAAATAACACCCATGTGTGTTATTTCATGTAAATACAGTACAAAGAAATATAAAATCCATCCAGAATGACTCAAAACTCCCATGCTCTTACTGCCCCACTAGCAATACCCTTCCTAAACTAATACCCACACTACTACCAACACCACTTCTATAAAAAGTAGTAATCAGAAATATATTTGTTCCAACTATCTCTTCAATCGTTTCTCACAATCTAGAGGTCTATTCAACTATTCTAGTTAAGAATAGGTCACAAGTAAATTAGCTTGTACTTCTATCTCCTTTTAGTATAGTGAATTCTTTACATATATTATATTATATATATGTTGTAAGTAGGAATGGAATTATAATAGGTTCGGAATCCACTAGATTAGAATGGAATAATTATACTAAAAATCCCAACTCTAACCTTAAAATTCCGAATTAACTTAAATTCTGTTCCCTCTTCCGACATATATACAATTTACAAAATCTAATAAAAAGTTATAGAGGATAGACCTCTCTTAAAAAAAAAAAAATAAATAAAACTAATAATGAGTTGATATCTCTTGTTGTCCCGTACTTTAATTCAAACAATCATATGTTCAGGCAATTAAGCCTATGAGAAGTTTACAGAGTTACCAAAATTTCAGGTTGTAACTAGATTGGCATTTGGCTCTAGCTATTAGCAGGTTCTATAGCAAAATTATCAGCTAAGCATTTTTACTTAATAAATGGCAAGAATGTATAAAATTTTGGAAATAAAATTTTTTAAATTTTTTAAATTTTTATATCTAATCCAAAGATTTTCAAACTTTTGCATTTACCTGAATTTTTCTAAATTTTTACCTGATTTTTAAGGACAAATGTGATCTGACTAATAAAAATAGATCTTTAAATATGTGATTTGACTAATAAGGTTGTGAATTATCCTAGTGTCACAACTCTAAAATATTTCTAAATTAAAAATCCAAGATTAGGTGTAATTTAAAATTAAAACAAAAATACTTAACCTTAATCCTAATGCTAGTAACCAATTTTTTTTAGAGCAAAATTATTATGTATACAAAAAAAATTAATTATAAAATTACTTTTTTCAAAACTCTAATAGCTTAAAATTTTTTATTAATATATTATACTATATTGTCCTATCAATATAGTAACTGGCAACAAAATTATTTATTTGTGAGTATCAAATAATGAGTTTTAATATATAAAATTATTTTTTCAATTTTGAATATTAAAAAATTTTTTATCCAAATTTATTCAAATATTTGCTAATATTCAAATAAATTGTAGCAATTTGATATCCAAATTTTAAATGTTTCTAATAAATTAATATGATTATTGGGACAAAATCAATCAATTCTAATCTAGCTGACCACAATTCTGATGCACTTTGATATATTTTAACTCAGAATTTTGGCGACCTTTGTTATGCTTGATTTTTTTTTATTTTTAGTTAGTATTATTATTTTATTATTATGTATTTCTTATTTTGGTATAGTTTGTGACATGGTCAGGTAATTGAATCTCCAAAGTCTCCAAATAGATAATTAAGACTTCAAACAGGTGATCAAGTCTCTAAACAGGTGATCAAATCTCCAATCAACTAATTAAATTTCTATATAAATTAAAAATATATAAGAATTTAGTTTTATGCAATATAGTTAACAATTATAGATAGTATTAGTATTATTGTTATAAATTAATATATTGATTTATATTAATACAAGTGTAAGTGGGTACCACTGGCACTCTTCATATTCAAGGTTGTTATATGTGATATTATTTTTCTTAATATAGTTATATATTATTTGTATGTGAATTTATATATACTTGAAAATGCATATAGAGTAAATTTATATTAATTATATATGGTTTTTTATTTTAGTATTTAAGTTTTGACTAAATATTATTGTTATAATTTAAAAAAATGTTATATAAATTTTTTAAATACTAAAAACTCTTTATATAAAGTACTTTGTAGTACAGTAATCTTAAAATCTATATATATTAGCCAATCATTAATTATCATTAGCAAATTTTATATATAAATATTAATCAATATATAATACTTATTTGCTTTATATTGATTATAAAATATTGTTATATATCGATTAATTGGATAAAAATCAATATATATCTATAATTGATATATATTAATTTTTCATATTGGCGAATTTACGGAATTGAAATGGGCCCTAAAAATGGTCCCCAAAATTCGATTGTTTACAAAAATTCATTGGTCAGATGATGATCAGATGATCAATAAATAACTGATCAATATATATAAACCCATTAGATAAGCACCAACCCATTAGATCTTAGAGATAAGGTGGTTTGATTTGCAAAATTATATGAAAATCAGGGTCTTGAAAAAAGGTCCAATTGTGTAAATTCGCTGATATGTATATTAAATCATTATATATCTTTAAATCGATTATAATCATAATTATTTGAAATGATATATAACAATTAACAGATCTTTAATGATTACATAGTGCCTTGACTATACTTGCTGGCAAAACCCGGACAAATTCTAAATAGTAAAAAAACAATTGCTATTTATAAAAAATTAAATCAAATAAATAATCTTAATATTTTGTAAATATATTATTTATAACTATAAGAATATATACAATTTGTTTAAATAAAGATTATTAATAAAGTTTTTAAGATATTAGCTTTGCAAGAGTTTGGGATTTGGGATTTGGGATGACGGACAAATCCCAAACTATAGTAAGTCGGGATTTTGCCAACATGTATAGCCTTGACCCATTATAAAAAATTTCAAACCAGATCATCGGGTAAAAAAAAAACAGTGTTCAAAATTTCCTAAGCCCATTTGATTTGTAAGCTACCATAGAACATAAATATATATTTTATAAAATGTAAAAAAAAAACTTAAAAAAAAAGCTCTTTCTACTATTTTTTTCTTTTTTCTCTTTCTTTTTTTTTTCTTTTCTTTATAATAATATTTCGAACACTTTCGAAATATTTTAGAACTGAGAAATTAAGCTGGATCAGTAAATCTGTAATCTGGATTATATCAAGGATGCATTTGTCTAATATTTTATTTTTTTTTTGTTTATAATTTAGATTTTCTATTAATTTTACATTGTTTTTCATTTTCCTTTTGTTTTTTTTTGGTTTCTTTTCATTTTTTTAGTTTTGTTTTGGTTTTTTTATTTTTTGTATATTTTTTGTTTTAATTTAAGTATTGTATAATAATTTAATAATTTGCAGTATTGATTTTACGTAAAATTATTATATTATATTTGGTATTGCAAAGCAACGTAACAATTGTAAATGAATCTAAGTGCTTATTTCAATAAATTTAAACCTGTAAATGGGATATTATACAATTTAATCACATATCTATAATCAATTCTAATTTTTAAATTGTTTCTATAGCACAAGTCATTTGTTACCATATTTTGACCAAAAATTTAATGTTGTATAGTATTCTATAGTTCGAATATTAGTTTAGCTTAGTTTTTTATTTATTTTGTTTTTTTTTTTATGTGTATATGTTAGGCAATTTGAATTACTTCACTAAGAACAATTTTAAACGAATTTTAGGATAAGTCAAAAACTTTCCTTTTTCCTTTATTTTTGTTTGTTAATTTTGATAAAACATTTGATAAATAAAACAATAAAGAACTGCTCAATATCAATTTCAATTTGATTTTTAATCTTATTTGAATTGTTAACAACATATACAACATGGAATCCGATAACTTCCGGGACTGACGTTACACTAATATTTATATTTTGTAGTATTGCAAAACCAGAATTTTTGGGTCTAAGCAACTGTTGGTGCAACACTTTACAAGTAGAATAGCTTCGTAGCGAGTGTCTCTTTAAGAAATCCGGTTGCATCATGTTGCATCGAATAAAAGGTAGGTCTATTGAGAGTTGAAGTATTATCTACCATAAAGTAAGAGGTAATAAAAGTATATTGTACTGCTTAATTCATGAAGCTTGGCGCTATTTTTTATTATTATTATTATTATTATTATTCAGGTAATCAACTTGTTTATGTTATTTGTGGGTTTTTTGCAGACTGTTTTTTGAAAGTTGCATATTTTCTTTAGAATATATACATTAATAGCTTTGTTAATTATATGAAATTTAAAAAAATGTTGATAAAGGACGTGTAACTTGCTACCAGAAACTTTTTTAATTAAGTTCTTGCATTTGTAAGTTGTATTATAATTCGGGTGAATAGTTTTATTCTTTACAACACGAAGTTAATAATATAATAAAAGAAATTGTAATACAGTATTTGAATTGCGCTCGTTGATTGGCTGGGTTGTTTAATTATTGTCGGGGATGATGCTGAAATTTGATTTATTTTGATATGAAATTTTAAAATGTTTTGGGAATGTTTTTTTCTTTTTTGTCTTGTAAGGTTTGGAGGTAGATTTGATATTTAAAGAGTATATGAATTTTAGCAGGGCATTAGCTTCAAATCGAGGTCCCAAATTTCAGCATCTGAACACTATTATAATGACTCTAATCACATCGAGTGTTTGAGAACGCCCTAAATAATATCAAATATTAATTTCATATATACATTTCATAAACAATCGTACTTTTTAACCATTATCGTCTTTGTTAAAGATGTATTACCATCATTACCATTAGGATATATTATTAATTAAATGATTTGTTTGTGCTTATTTATGTCTTATATCATAGCTATTTAATGCTTTTGGGTCAAATTCCGATATGTTAGAATAGCGTTAGTAGTTCCATTCAAATTCTGTCAGGATTTTATCTTCTGTTTGTCGGGATTTTAACCCAAGATCCTATTTAACATACAGTATTATAATTATACATAATTAAAAAATACTCTACGTTAATAAGGCTTCTAAACCTAATAATACTATCTAGTTTCTAAATGAATATATAAACCAAATTTTCATTTCAAGACCAGTGTTGCCATTTGGACTATGTCCAATAAATTTCATTTGGACATGGACATATGGACATATAAATTTTATATGTCTAAATTTGACCAAAAATTTTTTATATGTCCAAATTCACGCAATTGCCAACACTGATTAAGACCTACAATCAAATCCTGATTCTCTTTTGTTCATCAAATTAACTGTTTTTAATAATTTGAATGTTCAATAGCTATAGATGTAGCTTTTAATAATAATATAAACGTTGAACTATTTTTCTTCTCTGTATATAATAATTAATACTTTTACGCGAAAAGTTTCTAAACCAAATTATCAAAAAAAAAGTTTATCTCTGGATAATTCTACTTCATTTTTTGATTTCGAAACTTCAAAACAGAAATAAGGTTTTTCAAACTCCAAAAATAATTCAACTCTGAAATACCCTAATGAATTTTGTTACAAATCGCTGAAAGTAGATATACCGTTTCGATTTATGCACGATTTGAAACCTCGCGTATTTTTATAGCCGTACATCAACCTAATACATTTATTACTAAACTGTAAATATAAAACTGTCATGTCTTCCATTACCGGGCATCAATCTTATTTATATTAGAAGGATGTGTCATATGGTGGAAGCTAACCTTCATCATTTTGCCTTTAATAAAACCTCTCAAATTTTGAATATCATGCTAAATAAAGTACATATAAATAATAAGCATAAGCGAAGCGTGCCTTTTCTATACGTTTAATATTTATATTTCTTCTGTTATTTAAGTCTTTATTGTAATATATTGTATTTTGTACATTATTTATTTATCACCGTATTGAATTATATCATATATTCGATCCCTATTTTTGCAACTGTATCTTATTGTGTTCGCACCCCATAATTCAATAGTGGTGGCCTGTTCTTATATATTATATTTACATTATACATGTAATATGATTATTGAACACTCCTGGAAATATCGTTATCAGGAAGAAAATGTAGATGACATTGAGTCAGCATCATTTAGCGGCCATTTGATTGACCCAATATCACCTATATTCTACCTGATAACTATTAGTTAGCCCATATATTTTCATTTTTATCTTTTTTGTCATTAAAAGAGTTCCCTGCGGAACATTAACAATGGAGAATGCAGTATCTCTATATTAAATAAAATCTCATATTTTTTAATTATGTCAGTTTGAAAGATTTATTATGAAAAAATGTCATTTAAGTTAAACTGAATGATTTATTGAAACTTATTTCAACCGCAAAATATTCTGGTCGATAATCTAATAATCATTAATCGTAAATATCGGGTGCCTCCAAACACATATATGCCTTCACCTGATTGTAGTAAAATAATGATTACGTAAATAATGAATGTTAATTAGGCTATACTAAAAAAATTAGATTATCCTAATGAAAGTCGATATTATCATTAACAAAGAAAGAGGCAAATTTGATCCCCTATTTTAGACATTGATATACGTCACAAATAGTAAAATTCAAATTAAAAAATTGCATATTCAAAAATTTATTATTCAATTTTATTAAATATCATATGAGGAATTGATAATGATATAAAGGAAAATTTCAACTTTTATCATATCAAGCGTGAAATATTACATAAGTAGTATATATGATTCTCAATATCCTACTGTATTCGAGTTTAGTTTTATTTGTAAAGTATTATATTTGTATTTTATTCCTTATTTTCTGTTCCAAAATTGGAAGGGTTGCTCTTAAATATCTGGTACTTCAACATATAATTCACTATCTATAAAAAGAATTATTAAACAAAGCAATGATATTGAGCAATATAATATATTAAAAAATAAATTTTGTATTACGTTTATAAACATTACTGGATAAAATAAAACAACTTTTATAATAAGAGTCAATAAATACATGCATATCCTCATTTTTTATATTTTGTAATTTTTCATCAGATTCGAGCAATTCAGATAAATTACTTTCACTATTCAGCCATTCTGTAAAAATATCTCAAATTTCAGTTGCAATTTGGCTCTGTATTCCAATATTTCTTTATTAAATCAGCATAGCACTTTGCAATATTTTCATAAATATGTGGACGTAAACCATCACATACTTGTATTTGAAATTGTAATTTAGATTGTAATTTGGATTTTAGTTCAAAGGGTATAGGTTTACCATATAAAATTTCCCACATGATTATACCAAGCGAATAAATATCGGATGTTTAGTATATTGTTGATTATTCAATACTTCAGGAGCAATATAAGGTAAAATTCCACAAATTCTATTAGATTTCGATTTTAAGCAATATTAGCTGTTATTTAAAGTCCTAAATCTGCAATATATGCACTCTTCAAGTTAGATTGTAGTACTTTGCTAAAATCGTTCATTTTTGCATTAGCAGTAAAATATTCTAAATTTAGCAAAATTAATAAATATTATAGAATAATATAAGCATGTTTGTCAAAGATTTTCTTCAACAGTTCAATTTTATTTTCTACTGCCGCTTCTACTTTTGTAATTATCTTTTCCTTATTGGTAATATCTTCTTGGAGCCGCATCATCTCGTTTTGAATATTTTTAAGAGATTGGATTGGTATCATCTCAATATTGGCCTTATCAATATTAACTCCACCAGAGAGTCGTTTCGTCGTCAGCCTTAGTCTGTCTAAAGTGTCTTGCCGGATAGCGTATTCTTGTTCTGCGGGTTGTTTTTTATTTCTAATAGCTGGGTCGTTTCATTATTCTGCCAACGGCTTTTTCTAATTTTTGAAGATTATCTTCTAATGACTGATTTAATTCTTCTTGTTTTTTTAAATTTTCTTTTAAGATATTATTTTGTTTGTTTAATGTTTTAGATTCTTCTTCTAAGTCCTCCAATCTCACTATTTTTAAAGCAAATAATTTTATTAGATCGTCTTGGTTTAACAAAATTTCGTTGTCAAGACGGGGTCTTTTTTGAGCCATAAAAGTGAATATTAAGATTTTCACAGCTTTAGATTTATCTTATTTTATAAGTCAGCACCATAAAATTGCCACAAAGTTTTCACACGCAACAACATTACAGTGAATTCTACTTTGAAATTGGTTATTAATATTTTGGCAATGTCTTACACAATTTGTCAATATTTTGTCATTAGTGATGTTATGAGGAATCTCTCACATATAACAATAATTTGATTAAATCAAGTGTTCAAATCATTCAAGCCAAAGTCATAGACTAGGTCATAGGCTTTACATTGCAAACCCGTAGTCCCAAATTTCCTTGTTTTGTTCTGAATCTAAAACCGCATTTAGGCAACCATATAAGGTCGGGAGCTGACAGGAAGTACATTGGAGTATATATAAATTCAGTATGGTAGGGTGATTTGGCTGGTACCGTATGATACGGTACAGTGATTACCCTTGTATGATCTGTACGCTGATTTCCAGTAATCATACTACGTACTACGTATATTATGTAACATATGTGTAACCAATAAATACGTACTTGTTATTGGTCATGTTGTGGATGATAACTGATTATTCATTAGGATACTGTTTTTATGACGTGGCCGAAGGTCACGTCATAATGCGGTATCTGCTGTGAAGAAATCAGCAATTATCAGCCACAATTTGACCAATAATACGCTTATCCGACATGTCTGGCGTAAACAATGAACGGTTTTTGTGTAACTTATTCGGCCTCCTTCTAATACAAATACACAAATTTTCATTCACCTCTTAAGAGGTGATGAAAATTTGTGTATTGTATTAGGAGGTGGCCGAATAACTTACACAAAAATCGTTCGGTGTTTACATAAGACATGTCGGATAATTATCGGATAACAGATAAATTAACTATATCAAAGACGTACCTCAATCGATAATGTATAAGAAAATGCAAAATGCAAATCTAAACCTTTTTTATCCAACAATTTTTTAAAAAAATAATGGATTAATTTTAACGATTATAAATGATTGTTAGCGCTTGGTGTTACTCTAAATTACTTTTTCTGGTAAATTTTAGTTTATTTTTGGTAATTGATTTTCATTGACTTAACTTTTTTGGAAATTTTGGGTTTCATAAATTTCAACCGATTGTAGTCCATACTCTATTCTCTGCGCTTGCGATTGCGCTTGCGTAAGAGAAGTGCATGCGAAGCGCTGCGCAAGCTCAAGCGCTCTTAAAATTTTTCGCTTATCGAACATTGGTTGTATATATAGAATAAATTGCGATTAAAAAGGAGGTCCAATTTTTCTAAAATGCACGAATAAAATAATGCATATCTTAATTACTAAATATAAAACAATTACCTAACCTTAATTGGTAAAAAAATATGAGATGATGCAAATAAATAACGATTATAAGGAAATCCGTTATCATTAAAATGCATAAATAAATTAACAAAAATATTGCATATAATTACCAAATAAAAACAACCACCTAACCTTTATCAGACAAAAATTAATTATTATAATATAGTTTAAAAAGCTCAATAATCGATAAAAATACTATTTATTATGTTTTTACTATTTTTTTTCACTTGTTGATATTTTAAAACATGCACGCCTAATGAACATTAACACTATGAAATTACCGAAAGTAGAGTTCCAATCCATAAACATCCAGTGTTGTAAACTTTTTTAATTGTTATTTTTCTTTTGTGTAATTCTGCCCCGTACATGTATTTTGCCCTGAACAATGTGTTTCCTTTTTTATAAGATGGGTAGTAGTTTCGGACCCCAAATCTAAGTTCTGGGCCAAGAACAATGATTTGGAACCATAGATCCTGGTCTGGGACCAAAATAGTTCGTTATGATAGTGGTCTTGAACTTTTTATATTCAAAATGTATAAATACAATGCTTGAGTAAATAAAAAGGGCATAATTCATTTTACTCAAACAAAACAATAACCCAATCTAACCTAAAACCCCGATTTATCCCAATTTAGCATAAACCCATAACATCCTACTTTGCATCTGGAATTTCGGCCGATTCTGAATCAGCCACCTAGCCCAAATTCAGATTAAGATAATTAACCTAAACCTCGCAGCGCATAAATAACTATTACTCATTGTTATTCGATATGTAAAACAATGCCATCTAACTCAGATATCCGAATTAAAAAAACCGATATCCAGTATTATGCTCAATTTTTTTGTTTCATTTTTTTTATCATTATCATTATTTTTTGAATTTCTTATTTTGATATAGTTTGTGACGCAGTTAGGTAATTAAAGCTTCAATCGAGAGGTTGAAGTTTCAAGCGAGTGATTAAAACTCCAATCGAATGATTAAAGCTCCAATCACGAATTGAAGCTCCAAGTGGGTGATTAAACTCTAATCGAGAGATTAAGCTCCAATAGAGATTGGAACTGTTTAACCATTTAAAAATTGCTCTATAGTCCGGGCAAAATTATGTTTTAATGCCGGCCAAATTAAACGGTTAAACAGTTAAACAATTAAACGATTAGAAAAAATTTTAGGCGGTTCCAATCCCTAAGCTCCAAGCGAGGGATTAAAAAACCAACAGGAATTAAAGATAGATAAGGACGTAGCTTCAGTCTGTGAAGGAAAGAAAGATTATTAAAACGATTGTTAATAATTCTGGATAGTATTATTGAATAATCTGACATATAAATTTTTCTAATAAAGGGAAACCTATAACCTATAATTATGTGTGTTAGTTTTTTGATTTAAACCATTTAACCTTAACCACTATTTGTTCACGATCGAAGCTAAACTCCTATAAGCTCTCCCATTGGTTGTAACACCAGAAATAGCTTATCGGATAAATGGATGAAGTATTGATCTGAATTGAAACTCTACACTTAACAAATTACTTAAAGACCAGAAAACAAAACTGAAAAAACCAAATATAAATAACCTATTCATACCATAATCGTGATTCTTTTATTAATACTTAACATTACATCACGAATTTCAAAATTAATCGGAACCCAATCACTTAATATTAAACCAAAATTCCAGCAAAAACTATTAGAAGATCAAATTTCATTATTACACTAAAACGAAAAAGAATTGCAACACAATAAAATAGGAATCAAAAGTTAAATTAACTATTAGCATTTTAGAATGACAACAATGTAAAAAAAAATATGGATAACTAAACTCCCAGCGCATGGGCAGGCGCATGACTTGTTCAAAATTAAAAATCGAAATCGATACGTTTGATACAAGTTCAAGAAATAACGATATTTCAAATCGACCCGAAGTAAATGTGCTATCCGATACAGACGATGAGCCAGTGCTAGTAATTTTTTAATTTTAATAATTATAACGATAAATTAATATTGTATAATGATAATAACCTTGTATTAAAGGAATCAGCATCGAGTTCATTTATTCGAAATTATGAAGTATTATTTGCACTATTGCCGTGGTTTGGTATTTGATCGCAAATTATTTAGAAAAAAATTAACTAACGATTTCACGAATAGGATTTACAAATTTCTGTCCTTGCCTTACCACAACATGAGGTCCTTGCACTGCTATTGCAACCACGGAGCCTAATCACACATGAGGCCCTTGCACTGCTATTGCAGCCGTGGTGTCTAATCTAGAGATGGGTTCATCAGATAATAGTCAGCTAGCCAATCGGCTATAGCCGTAGCCGATGTAGTCAACTATAGTGGCTTAGCTGACCGGCTAGCTGATACCAAATTTTTTATTTCCTAGCTAATAAATCGATAAATCATAATTATTGCTTAATTCAGCATGAAGTGTACAAGGTCCTAGAGAAACTCTCCCAAGAAACATTAGAGATATACTAACGGCAGAAAACTTAGAAGACTTGGGAAACAAACAAAGGAGAAACACGGTCCTTTGGTTGCATATAAACACTTTATATGAAATTTGGTGCTGCTTCACACAGGCGAGGTGGGGAGGAAGCCCTTACCTGGAGCCAATCCTGCCATACATAATCAAAAACAGGATCAGGGAAGAAATAAAAGTATTAAGGTATAGAAAGGGAAAGAACAATAGTGCGAAGGAAAAGATTCTAAAAAACCTGGTAGAGGGTTAAGGAGTCTGTATAGCTGTAGCACGTGAAGTGTTAATTTTATTTGTATAAATTGTTTTATACAAATTATACAAGAAATACCTAGCTGTCACATCAGCAGATTCTCGATTTTGATTGGCTAAGAGCGATGATCAAAAATCTAGTCTCATCAAAACAATCTAATTCTGGTGAGTTTTAAACTCATCTTCAATAGGCCAAATGATCTACAAATTTGACCAGAATTAGATTGTTTTATCGGTTCTTCAATATTTTGATTATTTTGATTGGCTGTTTACAGCATGTGACCCGAACTTTTTTTTATGATTCTAAAATATATCTGATATATAGTTTTTTAATGAACTTTTTTGTAAAATTAGTACTTCAATTTAGATATAATACTATTATGGATTTAGACTAGAGTTCCGAACTGGGTTATAGTAAACCGGGTCACCCGTGTCAAACGGGTGACCCGGATCACTGATTTAAAACCTGGGTCAAATCAGTTGGTATGTTAATTCATTGAATAATTCAGTAATGCGTTCTGTATATTAAATCATGTCGTTTCATTTAATAGCAAAGACTACTATATTGCTATTTGACTCAAAACTTTATTTTGAAGATTGACTGAGAGTATATGACTTATTAACATTTGTCTTAACAAAAACAAATGCCTTTACAGGGAAATTATTTTGTTGTTTCACCTTATTGATATTAGATATGGATATTTTGCAAATCACAAAGTTTGAGTACATGATTTCATTTAGTTTTGCTTTATCTCTACAATCTTACAGACAAATTACTGATTTTTAACTTTTAAACTAGAGACTTGTCAAATTTCTAGTATTTGTTTTAAGAGATTCACGAATTTATATTATCGTGATAATTATTCTAATCGAAAGAATAAACTGTAAATAGTAAATGTTTGTTTTTTATTTTCATTTTCGCTTTATCAATAAGTGACAATCATTCATTGATTCAAAGATCCGAACTGACAGGAATAAATAAATGACACATAATATATATAAAACCCGTTTTCATCTGGGTCACCTGATTTCAATTCACACGGGTGACCCGGGTGAAGAAATTACATCCGGTTCGGACCTCTAATTTAGACTAGCTCGAATCTGATAATTTCTGGGATTGAAGTTACACAAGTATTTATTGTCTTCACTTGATTCACTTAATGAAAATTCCAGTTGGCCCGATATCAATTGTGGTATATATTGGGATATTTGCTCAGTATAATTGTAATTTGATAAATAATCAGATTGAGACAGTATTAGAATTTTACACATATTAATCATAAAAAGTTTGTGAACGTGATATTAACAGCTTCTGTAATTTGATTTTTTGAAATTAAAACAAGCAACCTGTAATTCACAAATAAGTAGATTAGTCATTAGAGACAAGACTGTATAAAAGAAATTTACTGCCTAGCGTTTCTAAAATATCACGTTAACTAATATTATCTATTCACCTAATATTTATGCAACTTCAATAAAAAAAATTACAAATAATGCTAGTCCTCTGATATTGTATCGTTAATACCTGCTTAAACTATACTTATTTAGTCAAATGTAGAGTTGGGCAATGAAACGAAACCTATCTGAAACTAGTTTCAGTTTCGGTATAATCTGAAACTAGTTTCAGATTTTTAAAAAATACGAAACGCCCGAAACCCGAAACTATAATCTGAAACTCCCCGAACTACATTTAAAATTTTGAAAATTTTATGATATATAACTTATAATAAAATATTAAGAAATAACCAGTGGTAATCATCACCAACTCTAGATATTTTTATGGTTAGGTAAAGACCCTGAGCAATCTATGAACAGATAACAATTTTAAAAAATTGTTATATATTTCTACAAATAGAAAAGATCTACAAAAAACTAGTCAAAAATAACCATTAATATTATTAAATATAGAAAAGATCTACAAAAATAGTTAAAAATAAGCAAAAGCAAATTGTTACCTATCTATATATAGCTCGGGTCCTGTTAAGTAAAGTTATAGAAATCCTAATTTTAGTTTTTATAAGGTTTTTGAGTGTTCTGAACATTTTTACTTAGAGTATCTAATTCTGTTATTTAGTTTGTTTTAAAGATATAAGCACTCTAGTGATTGATCACTACCAGTTATAGTTAGTAATATTCTTTATAATTTATATATTATAATTTAGAAAATAATAATCATCAAAGGTGATTATCACCTATGATCTACAATACAAAATCAAAATAAACAAGTAAAGTTTAATAGAAAATTTAGCAAGGAATTTTTTTTTTGTATAAAAAAAAGTAGTATGAACAAATTTTAGATTAGAAGCAATTTTAGCAATTTTGTAAAAAATTCTTTGTTTTTGTTACACAAAATTAATTTACACAATACATTTGATCCTGAATTTTAATTGGCAAATTAACTATAGGCAATATAATTTCCTATAATTTATTGATTTATTATTTAATAAATAATATAAGGGCACTGACATTTATTACCTAATCCATTTTCCATAGAGGCTTACAGGTAATATTTTCATCAAATTTAATTGGTTAAAATTTTTATATGAGATAAGATTTGGCTTAACCCCACCCTCTAAAATATTATTTATAAATGTCAACACCCTAACAAATTTTAAATATAACCTACATGTAAATATGTATTTTTTCTCTTGGCAGCACTCAAATATTTGTGTACTAACATGTTAGCATATTCTACAATGCCATATTTTGTAAAAAATTTAATCTTAAATAGTTTCGGGTTTCAGATAAGGTTTCAAGTTTTGGATAAGGTTTAGGTGTTTCGGAAGAGGTTTCAGAAGCTATAATCAAAAACCCGAAACTTTCAGATTTAGCAAAAAAGGTTTCGGTGCCCAACTCTAGTCAAATACCAAACTAATGTATCTAACAATACAATAGCATCCAGACTTAATACTTGCTTTTTGGTATGTATCTCTTTAGCATCTACTTTAAGTAAGAAAATTCTAGTTAATTGATATCACTTGGTCAGTACATGTCATGTCATCTTTAATTGACATTATTCTTTTATGAGCAACTTGAAGTGAAAAAAGAAGATAATTTAGTTGTAGTTTCTATTATATCTATTAAGACCAATATTAGTTAAGAAAATTCTAGTTACTTGATATCACTTGGTAAGTATGTATCATGTTAACTTTATTTGATATTATTCTTTCACAAGCAACTTGCTAAACTCTTTTGTTTTTTTTGAGTTATTATGCTAGTCTAAAGAAAATCAGACCTTATAAGAAATTTAAAAACAAGTCACCTGATATTCACTTGCTTGTACATTAGCTTTAACACTCTTTAAGTTATTTACTGTTACAATTCTTGGTCGTCCAAATACTATCCTTGCCTTGCATTTACAAAAGTAATTTTTATTGCATTATTGTTTAAGTGAAAGAAAGAAAAAATCTAATCAGTGTTTCGATCATGTCTCTTATTTATTTACTTGCTACAGATTAATTCATTATTTATGTAACTCTAATGCCAGGTACATTGCATAAGTAATGAATTCTAATTGGTAAATCGTTACTTGTTGTTGTCTGGTTACAAAAATATATTTATAACCTATAGTTACAAATATATCAATTCTAATTTTATTAATAAAATTATACAAATTTCTATGATTCTCTAAATTTTACTAATTGATCATAACTTCTTGCACTAAATAAACTTGTTACTACCAAAAAATATATCAAATCGCATATTTATTTTACTTTTCTTAAAATTTGAAGAAAAGATGTTTATTTTAAATTTTTTATAAAAATTTTCAAAATTAAGCATCCTTTCTTTAATTTTAAAAAATGTAAAATAAAATATATTATTTTGATATATTTTTTGGTGCTAAACAAGTTTATTTAGTGCAAAAAGTTATGATCAATAAGTAAACTTTTATGTAAAATACGATTTTTAATAAGAGTTTAAAAATTTTGTGCACTTGCATAGTTGCACCTCTTGATTGACCAATCAAGTTTTAGCACATGATAGTTAATTGAGATCAAACTGAGCATCCAACCTTCTGACATAATTGGTTAATAAATTGTGATTGTCTAAGGTGAGTGCAAATACATGTGATTACAGCCAATCAAATTACAGAATTTTGATAATCGCGGCAAAGCAAAAAAAAACGGCAGTCTAAACCTACCTCAGGTAGGTTAAGTAAAAATATTGGGAAGGAAATTTTGCTTATATATAACTATTTAAAATCTAGCCTAACCCTGATATAACAGATAAGATAACTTTAACCCTAAAATTAATTGAGAAAATTATTAAGAAATATAAGTTGCCCTGCTTCAAACATTTCCAAAATTGGTAAGCAAATTATTTATTTCACTAAGGGGGCTTCTAGAAATCTGCTGATTTTTGTTTACTATGAGCCCACCTCACCCCTACCCCACCCACCCCACCTGATATTCCAATCAGCCAATCAGATTTTATGATTATTAAAAAGTTAGATATAATATTTAATAGTAAATAACTTTTGATCTACTGGGCCAATTTCGATGATTTAACTACCAAAATGATTCTCTCAATGAGAGGACAGCAAGCCCAAATTAATTAAAATCTAATCACTGGATTCTAAGATCAGAATAGATTGTGTTACTATAGAAGTTTTATAATTTAATTAAGAATTATAAACTATTATAGCAGACAAATTTATTCTGATCTCTGGATCCTGTAATTGGATTTTTATAATTTTGTGCTTGCTAGAATCCTTTTATTTAGCTGATCATTTTGGTAGTTAAATCATCGAAATTGGCCCAGAAGATCAAAAGTTATTAACAATTGAAAATTAATTTCAATTGTTAATAGCTTTTGATCTACTGTGCCAATTTTGATGATTCAACTACCAAAATGATCAGCTCAATGAGAGGATTCTAGAAAGTCCAAAATATTAAAATCTAATTACTGGATCCTAAGATAGGAATAGATTAGTGTTACTAATAATTTATTAAAGAATTATAAACCATTTATAGTAACACAAATTTATTCTGATCTCTGGATCCTGTGATTGGATTTTTATAATTTTGCACTTCCTAGAATCCTCCCATTGAGAGGATCATTTTGGTAGTTAAATTATAGAAATTGACCCAGTATATCAGAAGTTATTAGCAATTGAATATTAATTTTTAATTGTTAATAACTTTTGATCTACTGGGCCAGTTTTGATGATTTAATTACTAAAATGATAAACTTAATGAGAGGATTCTAGCAAGCCCAAAATCATAAAAATCCAATCACATTCTAATGATTGGAATAAATTTGTATTACTATAAATAGTTTATACTATAATTCTTTTAATAAATTATAAAACTTCTAAATAAAATATATTTCGTTCTTAGAATCCAGTAATTAGATTTTAATAATTTTGGGCTTGCTAGAATCCTCCTATTGAGCTGATCATTTTGGTAGTTAAATTATCAAAATTGACTTAGTAGATCTAAAGTTATTAACAATTGAAAATTAATATTTAATTGTTAATAACTTTTGATCTACTGGGTCAATTTAAATAATTTAACTACCAAAATGATAAGCTTAATGAGAGGATTCTAGAAACCCAAAATTATAAAAATCCAATTACAGGATACAGATCGGAATAAATTTGTGTTACTATAAATTGTTATAATTTTTTAATAAACTATAAACTTTATAGTAACATATATCTAATTTGTTCTTAGAATTCAGTGATTAAATTTTAATAATTTTAGCTTGCTAGAATCCTTTATTGAAAGGATCATTTTGATAGTTAAATTATTAATTAAATTTGGTCTAGTAAATTAAAAATTAAATATTGTTAATATATTTATAATTTTGGTCAAAAATAATTTTGTAACTTTGGCCAGAATTATAAAATTTGGCCAGAATTATACCTGATACTTTAGCTGAGCCACCCATCCCCTTTGAAATCAGCTGCTTTCTGGAAGTACCCTAATTCATGTAATACAATTACTAAACTATTATATTATAATAACAATATTTTTTATTAAAAAAATCCAAACTAAACCCAAAATCATCGTAGAACAAGAAAACATGCAAGAAAATCCAAAATTGCCAAGAAGAGGAACTTTGGAAGTATGTCTAAACAATAAAAAAGTTAAACAAAAACAAAAAAAAAACTTACCAGAGAATAACATAAATAACAAAGAATTACCAAAAAATGATGCAAAGTCAATGAAAAATTACACAAAGTTGATGATTACTAGAAAACAATGACACTAAGTCCACTAAAAGAATACCTAAAACAAGAAAGAAACTTAGTAGAGAACACAAGAAACATCAAGAGAAAAAATAAAATAAAAAAATAATAATTACAAGACTCCCTGACTCCCTAGGAATAACAAAATTCGATAATAAATCACTAGAAAATGATACAATCCACCAAAGAACACCTAAACAAGAAATACTAGAAAAAAATGAATTCAAGTAATACTAAAAAAAAAATTGAATGCAAGAAAAAAATTAATGTCTAACCAAAAAATAATGAAAATTTAAAGAACCCTAGTAAAGACTCATCAGAAAATGATGCAAATTCGAAAAGAATCACAAAAAATGATACAAGTCCACCAAAGAATGCCTAAACAAGAAACACCAGAAAAAAAACAAATTAAAAACTATCAGTAAAGACTCACCAGAGAACAATACAAATTGGAGAAAAATCACCAGAAAATGGCGCAAGTTCACAGAAAAATGGCTAAACAAAAAATACCAGGAAAGAAAAAAATAAATACAAGAAATAGCAAAAATAATTGAATGCAAAAAAAAATGCTTCATCAGAATGCGAAACTTCAAATGTAAAAACAAATGATGCAAATTTGAGAAGAATTACCAGAAAACGATGCAAGTTCACCGAAGAATGCCTAAACAAAAAACAATAAGAAAAAATCAAGCACAAGAAACACTAAAAAAATTGAATACAAAAAGAAAAAATGCTTTACCAGAGAATGATGATAATTTGAAGAACCACAAGTAAGTCCACTTAAAAATATCTAAAACAATATAAAAGTGCCTAAAACAAGAGTAAACATAAAAAAAAACAAAAAAAGCAAAAAACCTAGAGGCATTTATCACCTGATTTTTTAGGTAGTTGGGGGGTAGAGCAATTATCAGGTCCTATATATAATATAATATATATCTGATATAATATATATAAATATATATTTATATATATTATTATATATATATAATTTTTAATATTGAATAACTTTTGATCCACCAGTCCATTTTTGATGATTTAACTACCAAAATGTTCGGCTTAGTGAGCCGATTCTAACTAGCCTAAAATTACTAAATTCTAATCACAGGATCCTAAGATCAACAAAGATTTGTATTCTATAAACAATTAATAATTAGATATGTCTAATTTGGTGCACTAAGTTCTATAATGAATACCACATGCCATATCGATCAGAATTAGATTATTTTAGTACCATTCGATTCGTCTCATTGAGACTAGTGCTCCTAGGTCCAGTCCGGGTCTGGTCTGTTCCGGGTCCGGTCCGGGATCAGACCAGACTCAGACTCTAAATTTAAACTTCAGACCAGACTCAACTATGAGTCCGGTCCGGGTCTGGTCCGAAATCTGCAAACTGGTCTGATTCTAAATATAATTATATGTATTTTTTGGCACTGAAAAAGTTTACTTAGTGCATTTTGTTAGAATAAATTAGTAAAATTTTATGAATCATAAGATTTTATAGAATTTTATTAATAAAATTCTATAAAATCTTATAATTCGCAAATTTTTATTAATTAATTCTAACAAAATGCACTAAGTAAACTTGTTCAGCACCTAAAAATGTATTAAAACAGCTGGTTTTTTTATTTTACTTGAAATTTGGAGAAAA
>QKWP01000874.1:172189-202120 GCA_003550325.1 Gigaspora rosea | reverse complement strand
TATTGCTAGAAGTTGAATTTTTATTAGAAGGTGTTTGCTGTTCTTTATTAAGAGATTGTTGTTGTTTTTGTTGCTGTTGCTGTTGTTGTTGCTGGCAATAGTATTAGTGGAATTACTAGAAATATTATCTATATCCATTGAAGAGTTTTGTGAATCTTCAGTTGAAGTAAATGGACCAAGAGTTGAAAAGAGAGGATTAGATGAAGATTTTAATTTACTAGAATAAGTGTGTTTGACATTTGGCTGGGTTTGAGAAGTTTGAAAAGTTTTATTTGTATTAATATTAGAGAGTGACTTTGCTAAAGATTGGGTAGGAAGAGCAGTAGATTGAGTTGAAGAAGTGGATGTTAATATAGCTGAAGAAGTAGTGTGAATTGGTGAATTGAGGGTTGTTGTTTGGGGATCTCCTTGGGATGGTTGTGAGGTATTTTGTAAATTTTGAAAAAGTGGAGTCAAGTTTTTTCTAGAATCTTCAAGATGAGAAATAGTAGATAAGATATTTAAAGAAGAAGTGGTTAAGAGGGAAGAAGAGGGTGCTGGCAATAAAGTAGCACAATTTGTATGATAAACTTCCTTGTTAAAAAGAACATAGCTTTCAGTTGGATGGTGTTTATTGTTATAAATTCTACAGGTAATTGATTTAGAACATTTAGGACATGTTTGTTGGCATAGTTGAGGTGTAGGTGAAGGTGGAATGTTGTCAGAAGTTTGAGAAATTTGGTTAATAAGTTCAACAGTTTTGCTATTTTGTTTTTTCCCATTGCAATTTGAGTAAATTCTTTATGAGGTTGATAGATATTGTTTTGAACTGAGATGAATTTTGTGTGATATTTGTGGCATAGACATGTAACTACTGATATTGTTGAAGGAGCGCAAAAGAAGTGTGTTGCTTTATTAGTTCTAGTAGTTCTAGTGTGACAAGTAGTTGGTTCCTGGTTTGGAGGAATTGCTTTTAAGTTATTTTCTTGTTCATCTTCAAATAGAGCAATACCAAAGCTTTGTGCATTATTATTATAAAAGTTGTCAAGATCAGTTGTATCTGGGTCTTGTTTAGTTAATGTTGTCATATTGAAATAAGTTTTGCAGTAAAAAGGTATATGGAGTATAAAGTGATAAAGAAACAAAATAAAGTAAAATAAATTTAAGAAATTTTAATTATAAAGAGAGTATTGAATTTAAAGTGGATTTTGTAAATATAAAAACAGAGTAGTATATTTATCAAATTTAAATAAATAGAGCAAAATAATATGTATTTAAGATTATTCGAGCAGAGGATAAATTTAATAAATAGGATAATAGAGCAGAGATTGAAGAGAGCTTCACAAAAAGGTATAAGTTGTTTCGTGTAATATAATACCAACTAGGCAAGTATATGTTATACAAGTCATGTGCTATTTATATCACATGTTATACAAGTCACGTGTTACACAAGTCACGTGTTACACAAGATATGCAAGATTGTATAATTTAGGTAATGTGCTTTGTATAAATTAAAGAGGTTACAAAAGGAGTAAATATTTGCCTTGTGTAAAATTAATTAATAGTTTGTTTAATTAATTGAAAACCAATTAATTTCAGGTTATTAAAAATGTGGGTAGCACGATTTTATGTTACACAAAAAACGCCTATAGGGGTATTTTTGTAGTAGAGTTAAAAAAGACCAAAATAAAAAAAAATAAAAAATAGGAAAAAAAATATAGAAGAGTTAAAGGTTTTTAAGTATATCTCAGTCAGTTTTAGGACTACAAACTTGAAATATAGCTTGTTGTGATGAGAAAAGTATGCTTTTTAACTTCTCTTAGTATGCAAATAGATTAAAAAGGCCGTTTTAAATGTATTTCAAAAAAAAATACAATTTTAGGCCAAAGGGCCTTTGCTTGATAAGTTTAAGAAATTTTGCAATGAAATTTTAATATTATATATATTTTTAAGAGTAGAACAAGTTTATTTAAAAGTAGAAGCCAGGTTAACTTAATAAATTATAAAGTTATAAGGATTTTTTAAATAATTAAGTTTGAAAATTTTGT
Organism: Gigaspora rosea; assembly: GCA_003550325.1. Taxonomy (NCBI): domain Eukaryota; kingdom Fungi; phylum Glomeromycota; class Glomeromycetes; order Diversisporales; family Gigasporaceae; genus Gigaspora; species Gigaspora rosea. The sequence goes on along the minus strand of QKWP01000874.1, from coordinate 200,093 downwards.
GTACAAGTGATTAACAGAAAGAGTTTGTTATAAATTTTAATTTTTATAATTTCTTATTCATAATTTATTAATATAAAGATTATATTTACCATATTTTTCAAAAATAAACTACATTTTTTGGATGATTTTGGACACAAAAAATCCGAGAGTAGCTTATTTTTAAATATAATCAACTTTTGGTCAATTGCAAATAGTTATTATATTATAAAGTCTAAATTCTACTATGTGAACATATTTATTTTTAATGTGAACATGATAAAAAAAATTATGTTCACAAAAATCATAAATTTTTTTTTGAATTTCAACACTGGTTACTACCTTAGTACATATGTACGTATGGTGCAGGAAATTTAAAACATTTCATTCAAAGAAATAATAGAATAATATGTACTTAATTGCAACTATACACATCTGAAATAAGCAGGTTACTAACGTGTTTAGCTTATCTCAAATGCATTAAATAACTTTATTCTATATGAAGTAATTTTTGCACATACTCTATACTTTTTTATGGATTAAATCCGAATTTTTTCAATTCGAATTATATTTAAATTTAACCGGATATGTAAAATAGAATTCGAATTTAATCTGAATGGCCCAAAAAATGTAGAATCGAAGCTCTACATGTGCTTTCTTTTGTTTCATCTTGATTGCTAAAAAATAGTATCAATTTTACCAATATAATAATCATAATTACTATATACCATTACTGTTAATTATCACTAGTGATTAACAATAAAGTGTAACATGTAAATTAAAAAGTTTTTTGCTAAAATAAAAATTAAAATTTGATAATATTAAGATTAGTATTAAGAACTAAAATAGGGCAGGTGTATAGCTTATACAAAAATTTTATGAGAAATTGTTTTGTTAGAGCCTTAAAGGTAATTTTATAGACAAAATTTAAAGATACAAATATACACTAGCAATGATCACTAGTAGTAATAAATAGCAAACTTTTATAATAATTAATATAAACAGCATATACAGTAAGACTTCTAATCTATCTAATTGCTAGAGATAGGTGTCTTTTTAGCTAATACTGCCTACTTTATGTGTGTATTAAAAATTATATTAATGTAATTTATATTATTATTGTAAAGTTATATATTATATAATAATTGTAAAATTATTTATAAAGTTAAATTTATAAGTGTTATATGACAATTTGAAATTAATTTTATAAATATTAATCTATAATATAAAAATTTATAAATTAATTAACAACAAGCCAATTTTTATTTTATTTATATTTTAAAAAACTAAACAAATAAAATTTTTATAAAGCAAACACCTATTGATACTTATTTAATAAATAATTTAATAATCAAGCATTGATTCAAACTTTGCACCAAATTTATCTTTATCAAATTCTTCAATTTCATTATTATTCAAATCTTCATTTAAATTATTGTTATTATTATTTGACTCAATAATATTTAATGTAATTAAATTTTCTATTTCCAAGTTTTGTTCTTCAACTTCAGAGTCAATAAAATCAGGACCCTGGACATTTCTCATATAGGTTATAACTGAATTTTGGCCAATTTTGATCTAATTTGCTGATATTTTTATTTACTTGAATAACTTCTTAACCAGTAATTAGAATTAAATAAACTTTTTTTTTGTTAGATTCGCCTCACTGAGGGTGTTACAACCATGGGAGAGACTTGGCTAACATGAGGTCAAATTAGCTCAGGGTTGTAAGCATAGGTTATGTAGAATGGATGTTCATTAAGGAATTCAGAATAAAAAATAATGTTATTAAGGAATGTATTTATTTAGTTAGAATTCTATGTTTTATTTATTATTCATATTCGATATTCTGTTCATCAATGCAGCTATCATATTTATACCTTTCAAAATCTATCAGTTCGAAACCAACATTAAGGGTTTCAGACCAATATCAGTAGTTCTGGAGCACTCTAGTTAGTCTCGAACCACTCTGGTCAGTCTCGAACCACTGCAGAGAGTTTGAAACCATTGTACGCGCTAAGCTTTCTACCAAAAAAGGAAATATTATACAACTTATTCAAACACATACTAACTATTACAAGGTAAATTAAAATGACAATCAAAATTTATTCGAAATTTCTGTAACAAGAGCTTCATTTTAAAAAAAAAGTTCATTCAAATTGGACCACTAGATACCAGGATAATTGCCAAAAATTGTTTTTCTGCTTCTCAAATTTTGGGGGTTTTTGCTAAAATGCATAACATATGACCTCTGTACTATATATTTGGGGACCTATAAAATCCTTAGACTCATCCAAATTGTTGAAATTCTTTTTCTCATCATCTTCAGAAAACAAAGCAATATCTTGAAAAACAGCTTTTTTTTTATTTTAATTTCAACCCATAATAGTGTAATTCTTGTTTGTATTTGATATTAAATAACAAGCTTATTTTTACTATTGATTTTAAATTTTTTGTTTCTAGTTTAATATATTGATCTTTTAATATCTATCCACAACATGACCATATACACTTACAACTTGCTGCATAAGGATGTACTGAAATAATTTAACTACTAAAGATAAAAGAGTACTTAATTTATCTTTAGTACCATCACTAGTAGTTTTTCACTATCAAGTTGAGCTATCAATAGTTGATATATAAAATCTATTATAAGGTTCCTCTTTGTAAGCATATTTACATAATTGAGTTTTTAATATTTCTAAATTAGCTTTTTTAATTTTTGATCCAATTATTTTGGTCTATAAATGTTTTGTAATTCCAGCTACTTAAGCAAATGATGATTGTTTAATTCCAATATCTATAATATTTAATAAATGGGAGAATATATTTGTTGCACCTGTGACATGTTACACCCCTGCTTCGACCAATCAAATCACACGATTTTATAGGCAAAAAAACTTATTTTTAAAATATAAAATTTTATTTAATTAAGTATAAAATAAATATAAATAGCATATTATATGATGTAAGCTTTTATTCTGAACAACTTTTTCTAAGTCATAAAGATAGATTGTCTTAGTAAAAAATGTTTTATAAGAACAATCAAAAATTTCTAAAGTTAACACATATAAAACTTTTTTTTTACTAAAACTATCTACCTTTTTAACTTAGAAAAAGTTGTTTAGCATAAAATTTTATATATAATATTTAAATATAAATATATATTATATTAGTAAAATCAGTTTTATATGTGCTAACATTCAAAATTTTTGATTTTTCTTATAAAACATTTTTTTACTAAGACAATCTATCTTTATGACTTAGAAAAAGTTGTTCAGAATAAAATTTTACATTATATGCTTTGATATCACTTATTTATTTTTACATTTTACTAGTAAAATTTTTAATTTTTAAAACTTAAATTTTTTGTCTACATAATCGTGTGATTTGATTGGTCAGAATCAGGGTGTGACATGTTGTGGGTGTGACAAATTCTATTCCCTTAATAAATATATAATTATAATATAATAATAACATTAATAATAATACAGTCAAACCTCCATATAGTCATCCTCTATATAATTACAAAACCAATATAATTACATTTATCTATTTACTGATTTTTTGATATTAATTTCACTTCTGTATAGTCACAATTATATTATAATCACTATTACAAATTTTTATTAATGGCCTATATAAATTATTTTCTATAAAGTCACATTTTAAATTACTGTATTTTCGTGCAAGGGTGTAATTTCGTATTTTGCCCTAAATTATGCTTAATTCAGACAAATTTCATTATTTTGCGAAAATACAAGTAGCCAATAATTTAACTTATTGCACAGGTCTTATATGACAAACCCGTGCTTTTTCCACTTATTGGTACAGGATTGTTATGTCATTGAATAACCCGTTATACACATGGGTTCATATTTAAATTTCGTGCCGAAGGCAATGAATATGAACCCGTGTGTATTGGGTTATTCATTACAATCTATAATAACTATAAACAATTAGAGTAAATCCAGTAATCTACTAGTACTATGTAAAATACTCAGGCCATCTGTACTGTAGTAATCATATCAGTGCATTTCACCAGTTAAAAGCTTGATAGATTTCTAAATTATACTATATAATCAAGAAACCCAGGACCTCGCATTTCACTAAATTTTTTATATGGCCATTTTGGTAACAGGTACATATGTACATACTAGTACTGCAGTATATTTACGTGCTTACCAGGTTTCTAAATAAATGCACATTGAGCAGCAAAAATGTAGATCTGGACAACTATATTTTTGAATGCAAAGGCTAAGTTTGCTGCTGTTACTGTTCTTAACCACTCATTCAGCATTCAAAGCTAGGTTTTTTCTTTTTTTTTTATCTAGTAAAATTTACGATTAAAAATTCTATGAATACACTTGGTTCTTCAGAAATATTTATTACTTAGTAGGCTCAAAATGTTACAGAGCACATTTTTACAAGTTTAATATGCAAAGGTAAGAATATTTAATGTAACTCTCTTGTTCTAAAAAAATTTTTTTTTCTAACTAAAGTAATTTATAACACCTAAGTTATAACCGTTTCAACAATTAAAACTAAAAAAAGACAAAATTGAAAGTTGTTTCCTTTTTTTAGTCTGTTCATAATGCTGTTAAGTTTTTTTCTTAGCATCATTAGTTCATTCGCTTTGAACCCCTTTTCGACTTCAAGACTTTCTTGATATCTAATAATTTTTTCTAATGCTTCCATAGCTTTTGTAATTGTTATTTGAGGAGGAGGTGAATCTTCTTTATCGTTGTCTTTAGTTTCTTTATCTTCTTCATCGAACTCATAATTCACCATTTCAATGATACCTATATCCATTAATATATCCTTGGTTGCAGCCGGTTGATCAATTAGGTCAGTATATTTTTCAATATTACTTATTAATTCATGACTTCTGAAGTCTTAACTGTAAGATCATTAACTAACATATCAATATCATCATCCTCAAAGATCACATCTTCAGGTTCATTTTCTGGCCTACTTCTTCTTGCGCACTTTCACTTACTTCCAGCATAATTCCAGTGGCCTTCCAGCAATTTCTTATAGTAGTATTACTAACTTCACTCCATGCATCAGAAATAAAGTAGATGCCTGTCGTAAAGTAAGTTTTCTATATTTTTACAAAAAGTTAGTGCAAGGAATAATAAACAAAACAAAATTTTTATCTTTGTTCCTTGTTCTTTTTAAATTGTGCAAGCAAGTAATGACAATAGAGTTCTTTGTACTTCGACTTAAAGCATTTTATTATACCAGCATCCATGGGTTAAATGTGATCAGTCATATTAGCCAGAAGAAAGTGCACAGTAAATTTTGTAAAGTAAGAGTAATCTGGGATCTTTTTTCGAGATTCTTCTCTAAACCTTTCTTGGGACCTTCCTCGGGACCTTCCTTGGGACCTTTCTCGAGACCTTCCTTGGGATCCTCCTCGGGATCTTTCTCGGACCTTCCTTAGGACCTTCCTTGAAACCTTTCTCAGGACCTTCCTTGGGACCTTCTTCGGGACCTTCCTTGTGGCCTTCCTTTTTGGAATTCTAGTTCTTTGAGCTCTTCAGAGTCTTTAGGCTCTTTAGAATTTTTAGGTTCTTCAGGCTCTTTGGGCTCTTCAGGTTCTTCGGCTCTTCAGGTTTTTCAGGCTCTTTAGGTTATCAGGCTCTTCAGGTTCTTCAGGCTCTTCAAGTTCTTCGGGCTCTTCAGGTTCTTTATTATCACTTGAAAGTTGGTCTTTATTTGATGATATGTGGGAAGGTGCGTTATCGACTAGAAGCAAAATCTTCCTATTTTGGATACGAAAGTCAGTATCAATAAACTTCAATCATTCTTTCCATATATCACTTCTTATCCATGCTTTTTGTTGTTTCGATAATTAACTGGTAATTGCAATCAATTTACTTCATTGAAAGATCATGATTTTTAGAGGCTAATAACAAAATGGCGAAATTTGTGAGAACTAGTCGAATTAGAACAAAATAATGCGGTTACTCTTGATTTGTTCTAAAAGAAATTTATTTAATTTTTTTTTTGTTTTTTAACTTAATCTTTTTTTCTGGCTGTTGCTTGTTAGAAATAGTTTGATTTAGAAGTAATCGGTAGAACAGGCCCTTTCATTGGCATTATATACATCTTTTGGATTATACTGGGAAAGAAGTTCTCATAATTTGATACATTCTGTAGGTAGATTTTCTAAGGGTGCGCTTGCTGCCTCACCATGCAGCACTATTTTTTTTAATCCATTTCATTTTTTAAACTTAGTGACCCATCCATTTGAAAATACAAAGGATTTATCAGGTATGCCAAATTCTTTTGCAAAATATTGGCCCTTCTCCTTTATTATTGAATCCGATATAATTATCCTGTTGGTTGTAACCTGCTCTACCCATATATTCATAGCAAGTTCTAACTTCGGATGCTTTACTGAACGATGCGAAAGGTTTTCTCAGCTTGTTCATTATTTTCAATTTGCTCTACTTATCGGCATGGCTTAGTATTTTTGCTACATTTGAATGATACATTCAAATATGTTATATTTTGTAAACTCTTGTGCTATTTCTTGATGTCAATATAATGATTTTTTTTGCAATTTCGCATATTTCTTTTTTTTGCATGTCACTAATGCGATTACATATTTTTTAGGCACTAATTGAGGAGACATAATGCCCAAACTGAATCGTTAAAAAGCTATACACTATAAGTTGACATCACGATACTTAAGGCTTTATAAATCTTTTTTTACAAATGCCATTTATTAATATGTGACAAATATAAGGGGCTAAGTGTGAGAAAAACCAAGACATGTGCCTGAATTGTTAAACTTTATACAGAAGAGTAAGCTGAATACATAATAAACAATTACATATAGGCGCTGTTCAATAAAAAGGTGAAAATCTTTTTTAAATCAGATCAATTTGACTATATTTAAAAAGAAATTTCTCCCCTTTTCTATTGAATAGTGTCCAATATATATCTCTTTAGTAGGTAAGATACCTCAATTTATCTACAACTATGGACACTTAATGATATCTTACATGTGTAATGTATATGCAGATGATTTATTTTAGCAGTATGATAGATTTCCTGTATTGGGTTTAATCAGGGTATTTTACATATTAGGGGCTTTTCAATAAAAAAAAGGAGAAATCTCTTTATAAATCTGGTCAAATTAACCAGATTTATAAAGGGATTTCACCTTTTTCTACTGAAAAGCCCTTATATGTAGATATTGTTCATGAAGTTCATCAATTATTAATTGGACATCGAATTGGCAGAACTAATTTTAAAGTATTAGAGCATAGAGGTATGATAAAAGTCAAATTTTGGCAATACTATATTCAGATAAAGCAATACAGTTATACTTAATTGTATTACAAAAGTTACAAGACTGATTTAATAGCGTAGAAATTAATTAATCCTTGGTTTGTTATTTTTTTAATTTCTTCAAAAAGTCCTGCACTGTAATTTTCTTATCAATACGAAATTTGTTAAAGAACCGATTGTGCCATGATTTATCATGTGTTATATTTAATATGGTCTGAATAATGTATGATAAATAAAAATTGATTAAATGCATTATTTCTGGTAGTTTTTGATATCGAGCCTGATTAATGTTGCTATATATAGATATGTAGTGTTATAATTATTTAGATGTATGAGTTATCACAATCTTATTTAATTCTATACTAGGCATCTAAATCACTTGATCAGATAATAATATGATGATGCTCAAGTATTACGATATTTATAGAATTAAATGCTTGAGCATATAGTACTTTTTTCAGTATTTCATAATGTTTGCCATACTACTAAAAAATCCAATAAAGATAAAAAAGGTGAGAGCTTTGGACACTTACCATACATGTGAATTTGCACTTGCCGGAAATCGTATATACTTATATGTCTGAATAATTTGGTAAGCACAAATTCACATAAAATGGTAAATTTTCGAAGACTTTCAAATTTTTTTCGATTAACGATTAAAGCTTCAACTTTAGTCACGTTGGCTTCTTTAATGATTTTTTGGCTAGACAGACAAGTTTGTAAATTTATATATATATACAGTATACAGATTTGATCGATTAATAAATATATATATAACTTCTTTATAATCACAATTATATTTTGTTATATTTTTATTATTATTGTAACTGTATAGAAAACCCTCTATTATAGTCACATCTCTATATAATCACAACTTTTTATATTCTGAAGGTGTGACTATATGGAGGTTTGACTGTTATTATAACAAACCTTGATATTTAGAATGAATAATATGCCAATAGATATTCATCATAGTCAAATATATAAAATCTTTCATTAAAAATTGAAACACATTTTTAGTAAAAACATTATATGATGATCTTGAAAAATATTTTTGATAGCAATAGCTAATTTAATACAACCTAAATTAACAATTAGCCAAATTAGCTATTTTGCTTTTAAGACACATAATAGTATTACTAATTGGTTTTAAAATATTAGAAAAATCTAAGATATTATTAAAAATCCACAAGATTTTATGTATGTTTTTACAATTTTTCTAGTTTTATTATTGAATAAATGTGCATTTTGATCTAAAATCTTTAATATATTTATTAGAGTTATTAAAATATTAAAACTTATATTATTAAAAATATATTTACTTCTTCTAAAAGATATTTTATACCAATATACTGAATATACACATTCATTTACACTAGTCCAGAGCTAGTTCAGTGTGTTTTAGTATATTTTTAATCTATTACTATATATATTTTTATTTATAATTAAAAAATATAACTGATATAATGAATTAAAAAGTTAACAATTATAGAGCATTGATAAAGAATTTTTTTAGCTAATTGATGCTTTAAAATATATTAGAAATTAGATTTATATAGTGCACAACACATTGCAAATTTAAAATATTGTTCAGAAATTAACTGTTATGCAACTGTACAATTTGACCATTATTAGTTACTATAGCTTCAAATTTATATATACAGGTTCATTAAATATTTGCTGAATACAATCTTGTAATATTTTATTTGTATGACTTTGTTTAGATAAGTTAACTAATTTTCAAAGATCTTCTCATTCTGAAGATATATGAATTACAAGTTCTATAAAGATTTTCTACATAGATTTATTCATCTATCTAAACCTATTTTTAAAAAAATTATATAGTATAAATTATATAAATAATTATATAATAAATTTATAAATTAAATAATTTATATAAGGGTATAGTGATTTAGTAAAGGAGTCTGGTTGTTACCCCAAGTAACAGGTCTAGAGTTTTAATTCTATAAATAATACTTTTGAAAAAATTAAAAACCTGTGTTTGGTAATGATCATTTGTCGATTGGAAGCTTTGGTGCATAATGCCAAGAAACCAGAATAGTCAAAACTTGTTTGAAAAGACCTGAGTAAGAAGTAACAAAAAGTTTTAATAGTACTCTATGAAGGCCAAATTTAAAAACAGAAACTAAGATTAGAAAAATGAGCAACAATAAGATTTTATAGAGAATGTACCAACCCAATACCCTTTTGAGAAATAAAAATCTGGAAATAGGATACTAGTGGGTTAACTTGCATAACCAAACAGAGTTACAAGTAGACTATCATTAAGGCTCTATCCTTAGTATATACTAGAAGAAGATGGACCATACCTATTTGGACCTTTGAAATTACCGTAGATTCCTGAAAATAAGCTACTCTGAAAATAAACAAGCCCTCCATTTTTGAACAAAAAACTTAAAATCATCTATACCTAAAAATAATCTATCTCGCTTTTTCGAACCAAAATTAATATTAAAATTTTTGTTCTGAAAATAAGCAACCCCCAATACTATTGCTACTTTAATTAGTGAGTAAACAAATTTCCCATGTATATCTGGAAAACAACACTAATTAAAGTAGTACTGGCATTATATAAAGCACCCTTATTTCCTACTTGGGAATACAGAATTATTCTCACTATTGTATATATGCATGCTACAAAAATAGTTAACTTGTATATACTCAATAGATAAAATTTTTTTGATCATGCAATGAATAAAAAAAACCCAAAAATAAGAGTAAAATAAAACATACCGGTACGTATATTTAAATAAAAAATTATTTAAAAATAATTTAAAATAAAATATAAATAAATAAAAAATAAACTAAAATAAAAAAAGATATGTATTAAATTAATAAAAAATAAAATAACACATATTTAAACAAAAACTAAAACATTACGATAAAAAGTTTAAAAAAATAAATAAATAAAAATTGAAATAAATACAAAAAAATCAAAAAAAAATAAATAATAAAAAAATATAAATAAAAAAAATTAAAAAAAATAAAAAAAATAAAAAATAAAAAAAAAGATAAAAAATAAAAAGCATTTAAAAAAATATATTAAAAAAAATGATAATAAAAAACTTAAAAATAGTAATAAATACAAAAATAATAATAAAAAAATTTTATAATAATCAAAAAAAAAAATAAAAAATTGAAAAAAATAAATAAAAAATATATAAAAATAAAAAAAAATTAAAAAAATTTGAAAAAAGTAATAAAATAAATGATAATAAATTAAAAAATAAAAACATTAAGTAAAAAAAATATAAAAAAAAATTGAATAAAAAATACATTAAAAAAATTAAAAATTTCAAAAAAATAAAAATAAAACAATAAAAAAAAAAACATAAAAAAAATAAAAAAAATTGTAGAAAAAAAAATAAAAAAAAATTTATAGAAAAAAATTTTTAAAAAAACTGTTAAAAAAAATCTAAAAAAACTATTAAAAAAAATTGTAAAAAAATAAAAAAAATCGAATAAAAAAAAACTAAATAAAAAATTTGAAAAAAATGCTAAAAAAATTAATAATATAGATAATATAGTAACATATGCATGTACGTTATTAAACATAGTGCCAAATATGGCATAGACACTATGTTTATTAATGTACATTCTGGTATGTACGTGCAAAATCTGTTCACACAAGTTTAAATACATGAGAATTTTTTTAAAAAGATAACACCCAATAATAAGCAACCTTTGCTATCAGGTATAAATTCTTAAAAACTTGTATAACCTGAAAATAAGCAACCCCAGTTTTTTGCTTAAAATTGCCCAAAAAAATGTTGCTTATTTTCAGGAATCTACGATAGAAGTTGCTTGGAAACAGGTGATGTAGCAAAGAATAGCCAAGAGGATTTGAAACTGGAGCATAGGTGTACAGGGTTAGAGAAAAATATATATGTTAAGGAATTATATACCAAAGTGAAATGAACCTAGACACCTAAAGCTTGAGCTAGGATCAAAATCTTCTAAACTATCAGTTGAAAGCAAAGAAGGGACCAATGAGGGTTTGTAGAAAAATAGAAGCTAGATTATGGGTACTAGGATAGACATGAACCTTTTAAGGCAGAAAGTATATGCAACTTGGGTAACTAGGTTTGCTATTATATAGGATAAGCCATAGCATAATATCTCTAAAGGCCTAATCTAGAAATGTGTAGGATGTGGAAGAAATTAGGGTCCTACTACACCCATTCACTTAAATAATACTGAGATAAAATATCTGTAATCAGGTTAGCTAAGATAGAGAAATAGTGACTAATTACCAACCTGGGTGGTTCCTATTATAAATGCCGATAAAATTATTTTAGAGTCAAAAATCTAAAATTAAAATTTGAAGACAAAATGTTTTGATTTAGTTTTATTTAAAAGACAAAATTTTTTGATACTTTTTTTGAATAAATAAAATTAAAAAGAACATAACTATATAAATTTTATTTGCTATTTTTTATAAAAAATTTTAAATTTCTCTAATAAAAATAAAAAAAATCTTTTTCAAAAATCAATTTTATCAACATGTATAGTCTCTATAAGGTAGCAGCATGGGATAAGTATGGTTAGATGGAGAGGTCTTACAGAGTTGGAGCATAATATAAATAATTAACTATGAATGTATCATACCAATTTTTAATAAAGTCTGCTATATAATAGCAATTTAGAAAAAAAATTTACAAATTATACTAAGAGTTAAATTGCTTGCTTTTTCTAAAATATGTTTAATACTTTGATTAACTTTAATAATTTCAGCATTTAATAATCAATTTGCAAGTAATTGTCTTAATGGTAGTTGGTATTTAGACTATAATTCTCACATTGCTAATAACATAAAAAGGTATATAACATACAATAAATGCTTTGATTAAAGCTGAATTAATATCATATTCACACTTTCTAAAAACTTAAATAATGTTGCTTGATTACTTGTTAGTTTATACTTTTGTTTAGCACTAGATATATTTTTCTGAGATGCTGCCTGGTCATAACCTTGTCAATTAGCACTAATTTGAGTATAAAAATCTATAACATCCTTATTTTGATTAGGACAATCTAGAGCTAGATATTCTTCTAAATCCACAGGTTTCGTATGCGCTCAAAATGATCCACATTCTTTATATATTCCTAACAATGGTCTTTTACAGAAGAACCTTTGTTAAAAAAATTTCATCTTCCATCTCCTACAAGTAGCTATCCAGAAGTTCTTTTTTAAATAGATTTTAAAAATTTTTAGCTTGAAAATTTTTAGTCTGAGAATTTTCAATATGAGAATTTTTAGCTTGAGAATTTCCAGCTTGAAAATCTTCAATTTGTTTTATCTTGAGAAATATAATCTTGAAGATTTTTATTAAAATAAGAATTACACCTTTTTTTTTTTAAAAAAAAAAAAATATAATGCCACAAAAGTTAAGATATATATTTTTAAAATCATCTAATTAATTCAAATTAATATAGACAATTTAGATACCAAATTTAAAAGTAAGTTGATATAAATCTTTGATTGCTATTGATTAATATGCCAAAAGCAAAGTATTATCTAATGCTAAAAAAAACTGATTAATTGAATGACCTTAAGCTTGTAAAATCTTGATCTATATGCTTTAGAACATAGAGAACAATTTTAATTAAGTCAATAATTAGTGTTAACAATACAGTTGTTCCAGGAATAATATAGTTTAATAAAATTTCAATTTTAATAAATACTATTTTTCATATCTTAAATTTTTATATAATGAAAGATTGTAAAATTTATAAAAATATAATTCTAAAATACTATATATATATTATATTATATATTATATTATTTATTTTATTAGATTATTTAGATTATTTCAATATAAATTTTACAATATTTCATTATATAAACTTTTAAGATACAAAAAATAGTACTTTTTTAATTGAAAATTTATTAAAATACAATATTCCTGGAACAACTGTATTGTTACCATTAATTATCAACTTAATTAAGAATAAAGTGTATACAGATCATTAATTATACAATTTTGGTGGTACATTGGGATTTCATGCAAAATTTGAAATACACTACTAATAAAAGTTTTTTAAAACCACTGTCAATCTTTACAACTTTGATAATATACAAATTAAACCTTCTATATATAGCAGTAAAATCTTTAGCAGTCATATTATTTTAAAAAAATATACTTTCTTATGTAGCTAAATTTGCTAGAGGGCTTCAAATTTGCTAGAGTTATACAAAAAACAAATAGTAACAATATTTCTAAAACAGGTAATTGCCCAATCAGAGTTGTGTTTACTATATAATCTGTTATACAAAAAAATTTACAACACATATCACATGAAAAATAATTTACATACACTCTCTCTTAAAGTTGTTTACAAGATTCTAAAGTATATAAAGTTAAATTTTTATAAAAAATTTAAAATTTCAAGAATGTATAAGACATAATAATTTTAATTACTATTTTTTATTTTTTGTTTACAAATATCTAAATATCAAAAATATTTTTAAAAAATCTTAATAAAATTTTTTAAAATTTTTATATTATGTGCAAATTATTATGCCAAACAACTTTACTTATTGCACAAAGACTGATTGCATATAAAAAAATAGGTTTATATGTAGCTATAATCACAACAAATTAGATTAGATCATTATGATTATTAAAATCCTATAACTTTTGTCAAAAAGGTGTACATTTTAGCTCTATATAAATTAGTTACCCAGATTATTGAATTGAATTAGCATATAATAAAATCTGTATTGTTGATGTACTAAATATAAATATATAGCATTATATCTAAAAAATGCTACAATTATATTTTTGATATTTTTAATCATATTATATGGGTTTGTATTATTTCACTAACAATCACTTCACCAACATAACATTTCACTGACAAGTACTTACTTACAAGTTCATTTTACCAACAGTTTGTTTCACTTTACCAACAAGTTTATTTTTAAATAGCACACTAAATTTAGCTCTAATTCTTCCTAATTCTACTCTAACCCTAATGACAATAACCAGAATTACTTTGTTAGTGAAATGAGCTTTGGTAAAAAAAACTGTTAGTAAAATGAACTTGTTGGTAAATAATTGTCAGTGAAATGTTATATCAGTGAAGTGATTGTTGATTAATTAATTGCTACCCATATTATATCACTAATATAATTTTAGACATCAAATAGTATAGAAGTATAAGTCTGTTGCTTCACTTCAGACAATAAATTTTATTTGCTCTTTCTTATAAAAAATTTTAATTTGCTTTAATAAACCTAAATAGACCATTTTCAAAAATCAATTTTAGTAGTTATGCTATAGAGAAAGCATGTATTACAAAAGTATAAACCAAAAAAAGAGAGACTATAAAGTATTTAAAGCTTGGATGACCAATTCTTCTAAGCTAACTGGATTGGTAGTTTGGAACACTAGAGAAAAAAATTCTGGTAAAGAAATAGAAAAGCAGAAGTAGATAATAGTAGAGTTTAAAATTACTTCTAATTGCAAGTATAAACCTTGGTAATTGCACAAATTACTGAAATATAGGTATATATCTGTAATAGAACAGATACTATTCTACCAAGTTTCTGCAAAAATAACAGGACTAGGATTTCTTAGCTAGGTTCTAAAAACATAGAACAAGCATCAAGAAAACAATTATTGTATTTTAGTAAAACACCAAAATATATACCGTATATTCCTTTTTTTGGATGATTTTAGACAAAAAAAACTGGAGTAGTATATTTTCGGATTATACGGGTTTTAGGAATTTATGTCTGATATCAAAGGTAGCTTATTATCAGGTGTTATTTTTATAAAAAAAATTCTCACAAATATTAATTCGTGAACAGGTTTTTAACACGTATATGTTATATGTCATTTATTGATTAATGATTGATATGAATCGAAATTGGTATTAGTGTGAAGTTTATAATATAAATATATATATATTATAGTAAATAAAACATTATTCGTATTGTTATTTATTTTTACATTGGCCATGCAAATATAGCTACATAGGACCCCGAACAATATATATAGAGGTTACATTGAAATTTTGGCTAAAAAGGTTACTTTTTTACAAAAATGTTATATTTGAAAAGTGGATATTGGTCAAAAGGTTACATTTAAAAGTGGATAAAGCTTTTAATGTTATATTATTAAAAGTGGATAAAATTAATAAGTTTAAATAGCCTATATTTAAAATTTGGATAAAGAAAAATTTTTTAAAAAAATCTTTTTTTGAAAAAAAATTTTTTAAAAAAATCTTTTTTTGAAAAAAAATTTTTTTTAAGAAAAATTTTTTTTTGAGAAAAATTTTTTTTGGGAATAATTTTTTTTTGAGAAAAATTTTTTTTTGAAAAAAATTTTTTTTAAGAAAAATTTTTTTTTGGAAAAATTTTTTTTGAGAAAAATTTTTTAAAAAAAGTGTTGTATATTTGATAATTTGTTAAAATTTATTAAATATTAAAGCTTATATGTAAAATATAGTTAATTAGCTCTGATAAAAAGTAGATAAAAATTTTAAAAAGTTTATATTAAAGCTAATATAACCTTTATATGTATTGTTCGGGGTCCTAGATACATCTTCTTGAACATTTTGAGTAATGCTTTTTTTCTATTTCATCAAAAAGTATGACGCTATACATTTTTTCTGTACAATTTCTAAGCGAGGCGGTTCTTCGAATCCAATATTTTTTCCAAGTTATTTTTTTTGGCCTTTATATTTGTTACCTAATACCCAGCAAAGATCATTTCATAAAAATTTTTTATTGGGCAAACTTGTGTTCTCATCTCGTTTAAATAAATGAAGCTCTTTTATCATACCGATATGAAGTAACTTAAAAGTATTTAGTAATCCAGTGTTTTAGCTTTAATTGTGCTAAAGGCTTAAATTTTTTAATATATTTAAATATTCGCTATAGCGATTAATACCCATTAAGCTTCGATTAAGTTTTCTTTGGTTGTCATGCTTTCCTTAAGTGATTTTTGCCGAACAGCAAAAAACTATATATTTGCAAGCCAATAAAGAAAAAAACAATTAATTATATGAACATTTTTAACGAATTTCAATTATTAATTTATTTATTTTACTATTAGTCATAGGACATGTCCTTAAAAAATGACCCAAATGTTGTCTATAATAAAAATTATAATAAAAACATATGAATTTACTATAGACATGGATTAGAAGATTCTCAGGGCATGATTTTACATATACTTATCATCTTAAAATTAGAAAATATTTGTTTTTGGTAAAGTTACATTTTCATTTTGTACAAAATTGGCAAAATTTTTAATTTGATTTTTAAGCTTAATTTTTTCTTCTTCCCTTGTTCTATATTCTCAAAAAATTTAATTTTAAGTTAATAAGTAAGATCAGAAAGAATCTTCTAATTCATGTTTATAGTAAATTCATATGTTTTTATTATAATTTTTATTATAGATAGCAATTGAAAGGACATGTCCTATGACTGCTATACTTTATTAATGCATTATTAAATATAAAATTCCATCAATAACTCGGTTATTGATAGATCAGTAAAAATTAGTAAATAACATACTGGTATGTCAATCCCTAAATGACAGAATTAATTATCAATGCATGCTCAATTTTCTATTTTTTTTAATTTTATAATTTTTTTTAACATATTCAATTTTTTTTTAATTTTTTTTATTATTTATTTTAATTTTTTTTTAACGTATTTGATTTTTTTATTTTTTTTTGTTATTTATTTTAATTTTTTTTAATATATTTATTTTTAATTATTTATTTTTAATGTTTTTTTTATTATTTATTTTTATTCGTTTATTTTATTAATTTATTTATTTTATTTATTTGTATATTTATTTAGGTTTTTTATGGGCGGATAAGAATTAATAATAGGTATATAGGTAGAAAAATAGATCTTCTCGAGTAGAAGGATGGGCAAATGAATATTTTATAGTAAAAGTGCAAGCAGTGGATAGTTTCTACATTAGCTAATATTTTCTGGTACTTATTTCTCTCATCTAAAATTATCTTCCTTTTTTTTTTCTTTCCTTTCTCTCTTGATCAATGACCTCAAAGTTTTGCTCCCACTCCATTTTTTTGGTCTAATACTTTTATTACTTCTTCATGACAATCTCTTTCAGATTCCAACTCCATTTCTGCAGTTATATTTTTAATAGTAAGTTCCTCAACAAACACTTCATGGTTTAATCATTCCAGCACTTCTTGGTTTTTTTTATGAATGCATAAGACTTTGTTTTATGTTTTCTTTTTGGTTTCTTTATTGAAAAATAAAGGAGTTAATAAAGGTATATAAACACAAAAGCTATCATATTGCATAATCATATAAAATAATTCAATGGCCTCACCTTAAAATTTTGTACCTACTCCATTTTTTGTTGGCCTAATTCTTTTATCACTTCTTCATGACACTCTCTTTCAGATTCCAACTCCATTTCTGCAGTTATATTTTCAATAGTAAGTTCCTTAACAAACGCTTCATGGTCTAATCGTTTCAGCACTTCTTGTTTTTTTTTATGAATGCATAAGACTTTGTTTTATGTTTTCTTTTTGATTTCTTTATTGAAAAATAAAGGAGGTTAATAAAGGCATATGAATACAAAAGCTATTATATTGCATAATCATATAAAATAATTCAATGGCCTTACCTTAAAATTTTGTACCCACTTCATTTTTTGTTGGTCTAATTCTTTATCACTTCTTTATGACGCTCTCTTTCAGATTCCAACTCCATTTCTGCAGTTATATTTTCAATAGTAAGTTCCTCAACAAATACTTCATAGTCCAATCGTTCCAGTGCTTCTTGGTTTTTTTTTATGAATACATAAGACTTTGTCTTATGTTTTCTTTTTTGTTTGTTGAAACATAAAAAGGAAAGTATATATTATTCATATATAGAGGCGGATGTATAAAGGTCTGTACAATATAAAGTCAATACAGCCCACCTGAAAGAAAGAATAAATAAACACAGTATACATACTTTCAAACTTTTTTAAGGTAAATTGAAGTTGTTGCTGTGGTGTTTCCATTATTGTTATTTAGAAAAAGAGAATAGAATAAAATACAAAATTTAAGTCGTAATGTAGAAGGCTTTGGACTTTTACATTGAAACTGAACCTTTAATCTTAAATTAAATTTGGAAATCAGTAAGTTATATAGTAAATTATTCAAGTAAGGCTAGAATGTAAAATAATAAAAAGGGATTTTTACCACAAAAATATGGAGTCTTCGCAGTAGAAAGATCCCAAACTCACAAGTCTATAATTTTGAAATAATTGCGCTTGTTTTGTTCAGACTGATCTGGGTTGGTCAGATAATTCTGTAATGTACAAGTATTTCGAAAAATTTCAGGACAGAGTTTGTAGGCTTTTGGAGCATAGCAGAAGTTCGTTTTGATTGGTTGTTAAAATACCCCAGAAAAATGTCGATCACACCTCGGATAGATTACTGGCTATACCGGATAAAGTTTATTACGAACTTTTAATACTCTCTAAAGATGCTTTTACAGTATATTTAATATAGTTTAATAATTACTGTTTTAATTTAAATTTCACGAAATATATATCTATATTATTTATTATATGATAAATATATTATTTTACAACAAATACTTTAAATCAGCTTCACAATACATTATTACGCATACCCAAAAACCCTAAACACTACCACTATTACAACTTTTTGTATCTATAAATGTTATTTTATAAACTATATTCATAGCCTAAATATATACAATAAAAGGTTTTTAGAATAGTAATTCAAAATAGTACTTTTTTTTTTTACTTGTAAGGTAAACAAGCCCAGTTAAAACAATATCTCACAATTCACTTACTAATTGCTTAGATCGCCAAATTACCTTCCTGACCTTTCAAAATATTCACTTTCTTGAACTACTGTATCTCACTGTATCTCTCATTGAAAAACAGTTAGTTTAAAGACGAAAAATAGATTGTTTAAGTTTATTGTTTCATCACATATTACAAAAAAAATTTTTATATGGCGTGACGATTTTTACTAATAAAAGTATTTTAAAAATTACAATTGACTGTATAAATAAATGATCGTTGCCAATCATATTTATTCAAATTTTAGCCAATCAAAACGAACTTCTGCTATGCTAGCTTTTGGGGCCTTGGTATTTATGACCTAAATTTTGGGTGGCTTGTTCATATAACTGGTATGCGGCTTGTAATCACGTGACGGCCCTCCGATTGATGATTGCTGCTGTTATTAACATTGTGGCAGGTCATGTTTAGTGGATTCGGCAGTTCTAGAACCGCACTAGGGGTCTAGACACTTTTGCAGTAATGTGACGTGGCGCATGAGCATTAACCAATCAGAGAACGTAAATTTTGATCATCCCGGATCAGTTCTATATCAAAACAAACACATGTACAAGAAGAAAAAAGAAAAAAGAGCGAAAATACTCAAAAACTAGTGTTTAAATCGGTCTTAAAAACCACATAAAAATGTCCGGAACACGATTTTACACCATTGTATCTTGATTCCCCGAAAGCTAGTTACCTGCCAGCTTGTTTTACCGACCCCATATATCCGACAGAATGTTTCACATACAGCATTTTTTGTTGACTGAATCTTTCCTCAACATACCATGTTTTCGACCTCTCCTTTCCTTGACAGGACATATTTTCGAAATGACATTTTACTGACATAACGTATTTCAGAATGAACATTTTTCTGACATGACATGTTTCTGACATCTTTTTTCTGACAAGATCTTTTCCCAATTAGAATTTCAGTTAAATAGGTAGAGTGATATATTCGTGTTCATCACATCACATGATTAAGCACTCGGCCTAAATTAGAGTTAGGGTTAGGGTTAGATTAGGGTTAGAGTTGATAGTGCTAGTAAACAAATGACGTGCTGCATGATTTCACGTGATGTGATGATCACTGGGTTTATCGTTCTTGTCGGAAAAAGTGCATTCAATAAAACTTAGTATCGGAGAAAAGTCAAATTAGAAATATGTCATGTCAGATAAATGACTTGTCGAAAATATGAGATTTCTAGGAAAGGGATGTCGAAAACATGGTATGTCGAGGAAAGATTCTGTCAACAAAAAGTGCTATAGGTGAAACATTCTGTCGGGGATATGGGGTCAGTAAAATGAGCTGGCGGGTAACTAACTTTCGGAGAATCATACCAGAATCTTTTACACATATATAGGGACCTTCTAAGGCTATATACACGAACCCTAACCCTAACTTTAACAATAAAGCCAAAAAGTTAATCTGAAGACACTACACCACATGATGGTCATGTTACTGCAAAAGTGTCTAGACTCCTGGTGGGGCAAATCTTATGTTTTTGATACTCCTGCACTTACTTTTTTGATACTCCTATACAGTGAAAAAGATTTGAAATTTTTTTTTTGTTCTTTGAAACATAAAATATTAAATTTATGTTCCCAAAAAATTTTTAATATTTCTATAACTAAATTTCTCTCTTTCTCTCACTCTTTCTCACTCTTTCTCTCTCTCTCTCTCTCTCTCTCTTTCTCTCTTTTTCTCTCTCTCTCTCTCTCTTACTCACTCTCACTCTCAACACTATCTCTATGGAACACGAATTATAACTTTTATGTTCCCACTTTGTTTCTAATAGGGAACATAAATTCCAAATTTAATGTTCCTGGAAACACTGGGAACATCAAATCTTTAACACTGCTCCTGTATGTACCCCAAAATTACTTTACTTTTTTGATACTGATCTGCATATATATACGTGACTTGTGTTATACAAAGGCCCAGTGCATTGTTTTTGCAAAAATAATTTTTGGTTACATGCTGCTAATGTCGTATAACGTTACACAAGCCTAATTTTGCCCGGCATTAAGCTTAATGCTGGTGTTACTATCATGATAATGCCCTGGTAGGGTTAGACTTAATTCCGGCCCACATTAACCCTAAATCTAGAAACTCTAAAAACGAATTGTTTGAAGCAACATCCAATCATAGTACATATACTAGATGCATATGTCATGTAACCAGTATATGTACTGTGATTGGATGTTGCTTCGAACAATTAGTTTTTAGGGTTCCTAGATTTAGGGTTAGGATGGGCCGGAATTATGTCTAACCCCGCCGGGGCATTATCATGATAGTGCCCACCAGCATTAAGCTTAATGCCGGGTTAGGGTACCACTAGATTTAGGGTTAGGGTGGGCCGGAATTATGCCTAACCCCGCTGGGGGCATTATCATTATAGTGCCCACCAGCATTAAGCTTAATGCCGGGCAAAATTAGACATGTGTAACGTTACACGACATTAGCTGCATGTAACCAAAAATTATTTTTGCAAAAACAATGCACTGGGCCTTTGTGTAACACAAGTCACGTGTATATATGCAGTATATATGCAGATCGGTATCAAAAAAGTAAAGTAATTTTGGGGTACATACAGGAGTATCAAAAAAGTAAGTGCAGGAGTATCAAAAACGTATGTTTTGTACAATCAAATGCTGCGTCCAATAGGAACTGGTGGGGAAATTGATAAACCTGATATTACTCGATCTTTAATTCCGGCCATTTTATGCGCAGATTATGCTTTATTAATTATTCGAATTTCATCTTGATATGCGAATATAGCAGTCGCATATGCTTTTGCGGTAAAATCTGAATTATGCGCATATTATGCTATCGCATATCCGCGGTATCCCTAGGCGGTTCTGTCGATCATGTGCACCGGCGTCACGTGACGCCATGCTTAGCCCGGTTTTTCGAATTGTTGACTTATTAGTCAACATATAAAATTTTCTTTTCAGGGACCTGGAACAGTCCGAACAAACCAAAAAAAACGGTTATCTAAACCGGTCTTGCTAATTGATTTAGCAAAAAAACATAGTTTCTTTAAAGTTGTGCGAGAATTAAACAAATCTATTCAGAAGTGCGCCTTCTCAAGGTTAAACAAATCTATTCAGAAGTGCGCCTTCTCAAGGTTGAACAAATCTATTCAGAAGTGCGCCTTCTCAAGGTTCTGACTGGATCTTCTCTAGGTAGAATTATTTTAATAATAATATGCTCATATTACAATTATTATTAGAGTATTTTTTTGATTCAAACAAAATAACTCAAAGACATGACCTACTTCCCTATGTGCAAATCCGTCCGCGAAATTTCGAAGTAACCCAAATTGCTACCTTCTCGAGAAAAGTAAAACCTCTAAAGGTCAAATTATTTTAATTTGTAACCATGATCATACTCAAACTAAATTATTATAGTACTTTTGTCATTCAAGTAAAATATCTTGCAAAGATAATGGCCCATTACCCTATGTGAAAATTAGCAAACCGCTCACGAATAATTCAAAGTTCCCCAGAGTACTGCCTTCTCGAGAATAATGAGGTCTCAATACCAGAATTATTTTACGTGTAATCATAATCTTACCAAATAATCTCTTCTGAATTGTAACGGAGCACATTATTTATTCTAATTCTAGAAAACTCTGATTTTTGAAATGAGCAACGAACGCTTTGAGGATCAAGGGGCATTGCTTGCATCATTGGGGTAGTTGATATACAATATAAATCAAACATATATATAGTAAAAATATATAAAAATTTTTTTATAAGAATTCCGATTCGATTTTTAGTTATGTGTTATAATAATTCTTCGCAGATTTCAAATAGATGTGCAACCCTAACAGTTCAATGAATTATGATAAAATTTTATAAAAATCAATAATAAAACTCAATAAATGAAGTTATTGAGCTATTTTTTTTTTGTTTATTTAAAAAAATCAGACCTATTCCATTTTAAATAAAATTTTTGTATGTAAAATCTTTTTTAAATAGTTGATTAAAAATTTTTTATATGTAAATGGAAAAATAGCACTGTAATTTTGTTTATAAAGACATAAGGTGCTCTCAAGCACCTAAATTAATAGGTCGGAGACAATTTTTATTTAGCGGAAAATAAATTATTCGGTCAAACAAGTTCATTTTCGTGATCAAAAAAAAAAGATGGTCTTTTTTTATCATAGAGTTGCGTTGATTGGCTAAAATTTAATATCCGCATTTAACTTGGCAAAATTACCGTAAGGCTTACTTCAATTAATAGCAGTACCTGTGCACGATCTCTATAACTAGCAAATCACATTGAGAGAGATATTTGAGAGCACCATAATGTTGGTCTTTACAAAATTTTATTCTAAACCATCGAGCTGTTAAAGCTGTACATCTATCTAAAATTTACGATAGAGTTTTATAAATTTTTATATTATATAGTATTACATATAGTTTTGATTTATATAGTATGTCGACCAAAATAAAAGCCTATCGTTTGTTATTGATGAAAGAATTTAAAATGGTTGTTTTTGCTTGTAGGGTAGAACTATACTTTTCATTAGGATTCTTAAGAAATTTGATATCTGATATTGCGTAAGTACGTACGAACGTACAAATATACCACCACAGATGCGTCACCTGTATGACGGGCATGATTTGGTCAATATAAAATCCTTAATTACCGGTAATTAACGATCAACAATAAAAAAAAAAAATGCAGATTCACTTTGTAAACAATGACTATGCATTATTCACACCACAGCCTTCTTTACGACGCGTAATAAACCGTCATAACAAAGATTCTCTACTTAAAATTGTAAAAAAATAGCTTGAAATACCACAACTTATTCCGAAATATAAATCAAGTTCTGAGGAAAATAATGAATATCAACAAACTAAAAACTTATGGCAAATTTACGAAAAATTATTTGGTAACAAGAAAAAAATTGTTGATAAAATATATTTTGATGATTGGGTAGATATTATATAGGAACTAATTTATATTTCATTGTCTGAATTTTACGTGCATTTATTAAAATTTTAATCATTCTCTTAGAAAAACGGTTTAACATATTTACAAGTTGCGCAACTTGATATGAAATGTAATATTTATTATTAAATTTTTAAATTTTATTTTTCAAAAATCATATTTCATTAAATTAAATTTAATTCTTATTCGATACAAGATTTCCATGATCGTCCTAATCTTAAACAATGGAAAGCTTTAAAACTTTGTTGGGATGATGGTATTGCAAATGTTCAACTATTATTCATTCATTGATATTTATTAAAAAATATATACAATAACAAACTGATTTTGATTAAGGCGAATTGCGAAAGGAATTTCGTAATAAAGAAATACTCTTTCGACATTATCAAAGCATCTTTCGCTATTTTTTGCAAATGTAAGTTACATATATTAATTTATTTCAAATATTTTAATAAATAATTGGTAATGTAATTATATATAAAATTTTGATATTTAGCATCTTTACATCGAAGTTTATGATAACAATTGGTGGTTCCGCATTAGCATTCATGATGGCGTCTCGCAAAATTCCATCCCAATCAACGCAAATATCATTTATTTGATATATTTTACTAATTCTAAACATTTATTGTGCAGCAATTTTATATTACAGGTATGTGGTCATTGGTACAAATGCGCAATTCTGATATAATGCTATAAATAACTATGGAATAATTTATTCTTTCAAAATTTAGGGTCTATTGAAAACTTTTGCGTGTCAACAGATTGAAGGATGTGATTTTTTTTGAAGGGGAAATATGTGAATTCTTTGGAACAATTATTATTACATCAAAAATCTCAAGGAATTTACAGTCAATACAGATTAAATCAGGTTGATGATAGTCCGTTAGAACATATTTCAAAAGGACCCAACATAGAAGGTATAGATTTATATGATTTCATAAAAGATTATCATGAATTATAGAATAACGATTTATTATCTTATTGATGTATTGTAGATCAAATGAAATCGAAAGACAATGCAATAGATGATAATTTTGGTCCCAATGAACAGCCATCTCTTGATGTTGTAGAGATCAAGGTAAAAACAATCTTAAATGTTATTGTGTCCCGGCTATATTGCATATACTCATTACCCTAAATTTTTAGTTGGACATACCGTTTAATACTGTACATATACTGATGATCACCTTGAAGAGTCACCAATATCGACAACAGTCGTATTTGAAGGATCAAATGTGATCGAAGGAGTTAAGAAAATGGTGACATCTGGATATGCTATACTTCCACTACCAAAGTTTTTAGTAGAATTACATAGTAGCAGTAAGAATTATATAGAAGTTATCCAGCAAGAAAACTAAAGATACTAAAAATTAGATAAAACGAGTGTTGACAACTACGTTTAATATCAAACTATGTTTTAAATTCTTTCAAATGAAATTATAGAGATATCAATTGTAATATTCAATGAATATAGTTTAAGGAAGGAGTCTTATTTCTACATTTATTATGAATTTATTGTACAAGATTTTTATGGTTTACTTCCAATTATTATATATATCAATTTTCATCTCGCAGGGCTCTTAGTAACTAGTTCTTCTAATTTAGATTCTACATCTTTGATGAAAGATTGTTTAACACAACTTTTGTTTCTTTGCCAAAGTCTAATTTAAAACAATAATATAAATCATAAAGATATTTAATATCGAATTAAAATAATAATTACGATTGTCTTTATTGTACAATTAATTACCGTATCTAGTTGGAAAATCTAGCTATTACCCCACTCGCTTCACGGATCAAAATTGGAAAATGTGGATTTGCTGCTTTTAATGATCTATAATTTTGGGCAATGAATTCTCTATAAATGCAAGTATTAATAAATAAGACGAACCAATAATTCTAAACATTCTATATTCTACAAAAAAATACCGACCTAACACCCTTACTTGCAGGAGAAGTTTGACAAAAATGTACACGAAGTTCTTTAAGATACTTGGATAATTGACTTCTCCATGTCATTGTTGGTTAACAGACAATCTTAAAATTTATTATTCAGAAAGGAGTGGAGAACGAAGTGGAGAACTCAATTTTTATGCGCTTTGATAACGATATGCATTTTTTAACGGTCACACAATTCGTCACATCTAAATTTTATCATATGATTTTCATTACATAAAAGATATTTCTCGAAACGAGATAAGGTAAAATGATATATATGTTACGTGCCGATTATTGGTCAAATTGGAATCGATGCGTCATTTTTGAATTTTTCCAACGATCAAAGAATGATACGTCATTTATTAATTCTATAATAAAGCAGCTTATTAATTAATACGTATCACGCATAAAGTCAAAGTAAAATGTTTATTATTTAGTACCTTTAAAAAAATAATAATGGCAAATAAATACTCACATCTTTCTTTGGTCGTGAATCTCCTGAAAAATACTAGAAACAAAAAACAAGTCGTATTCTAAAAGTCAGAAATCAAGCATTTATTAAATTATATGGATAAGGCACAAAATTAAACAAAAATGTGCATTCAACTTTGTGAATTACATAAAATATCCGTATTTCAAATATCATTAAGGTGAACGAATAAAATATTGCTCTGTAAAATTATTCGCTTTCATTGAGACAAATAGACATTAAACAAAACCATATACTCTCAACCAAATCTTTAAATCAAATTTCGAGTCAAATAGTAATGGCTTTTAAGTGTTGTATTAACATTAGCAGCAATTATTTAAAATTATTTAATAATATATGAAACAAATCATTCAATATAACTTATAAAAAAAACTTCGTGATTGTTGCCATTAAATCGTACACATTTAGAAAAAAAAGTCATTATTTTCAAGACAATATACATTTTGTTAATTCTATTAAACGTTTAACTTTCATTTCATGCAATGATTTTTTAATTATAAAAAGTGCCGCATTTCATTTTTTTCATTTTAATTTTTATTCTTATTGGTAAAAATTTAAAATAACGTACACTATTCATTAGATTCACAAAAAATGAGTCGCTTTACAATACATTATTAATATTGATTGTCTCTTCCCTATATATTCTTATACTGTACTAACAGGTTTCAATTCTTTTCAATATCTTTGATACAAATCTTATTATTAGAAATAATTTTATCTGCAACAGCAGTTATATATTCAAGTGACTATTGGTGAGGCTGTAGAGCCAACACGTCACGAGATTACCCGATAGTCCCTGCCGTCTTTAACCAATTAAAATCGTGAAATTTGATTAATCCCGGATCAGTCCGAAAATCAAAACAAACCCATATTAAATAATTACGTAATGTGAAAATCTGTAAATAATACGATTAAAGTGAAAAACTACACACAACCCCATGACCTAAGCATAGGTACGGGGCAAATCTTACGTTTTTGATACTCCTGCACTTACTTTTTTGATACTCCTGTATGTACCCCAAAATTACGCTTACTTTTTTGATGCAGATCTGCATATATATACACGTGACTTGTGTTACACAAAGGCCCAGTGCATTGTTTTTGCAAAAATAATTTTTGGTTACACGCCACTAATGTCGTGTAACGTTACTCAAGTCTAATTTTGCCCGCATTAAGCTTAATGCTGGTGGGCACTATCATGATAATGCCCCCGGCGGGGTTAGACATAATTCCGGCCCACCTAACCCTAAATCTAGTGGTACCCTAACCCGGCATTAAGCTTAATGCTGGTGGGCACTAGATGATAATGCCCCGGCGGGGTTAGACATAATTCCGGCCCACCCTAACCCTAAATCTAGGAACCCTAAAAACTAATTGTTCGAAGCAACATCCAATCACAGT
>QKWP01000874.1:76773-166412 GCA_003550325.1 Gigaspora rosea | reverse complement strand
AAAAAAAAAAAAAAAAAATTTTTAAAAGTTCAAGATCTCTTAAGCCCATTTGATCCGTAAGCTGCCAAATATATATACCACAAATTGAGCCAAAAAACTTAAAAAAAAAAAAAAAAAGCCCGTTTTGACCAATTTTCTCTTTTTTACCCCTCTCTCCCTTTTACCCTTCTCTTTTTTACTCTTCTCTTTTTTTATCTGTTGAATTACTAGTATAGCACAGATTTTTCACTAGCACATTTCAAATATAACATTTATAAAAATTACCCTATTAGCATTCTTTAAAATATATCTATTTTGGCATTTAGCGGGTTTTAAATATAACCTTTTTCTCCAATACCTACTTTTCAAATATAACCTTTTTTGAAAAACAGCTCTCCATTAGCTATTTTTAACTGAAACCTCACATAGATTATTCGGGGTCCTATTTAACCGAAATGCAGTTTTTAGGTTTATGTAATTTCACCCAAGGTTGTTATCATCAACATCTAATGGCATTATCAAAGTATTTGATAAGGCTAATAACTATCAAAAGGGAAATTAAGATGAATTTCCATTAATAACGGTTGTATTACTTGATAAAAGAAATAAATTTTTAATTGTTCATTTTTGTTTTTTTTTTCTCTTGGAACTGACATTTTTTATGAAAGTCAAATTGGCAGAGACAAGCCCATATAATTCATTAAAAGTTTTATATTCCTTACCTGAACCTTGTTATTCTGCGGAACTTCCAAATGTAATGTTATTAGAATCAGCAATTGGAGACTTGAAAATTCTAAATCGAGCAGAGCCTTAATAGTACAAAGGTTTGTGGTGTTTATCAAATTTTTGGATTGTTTTCATTATCTTACAACCACTTAATTCAATTATTAGAAAAAATATCAAAATTTGAACAAAGTGATCTCATTGATACGGCAAAATAGTTATTAGAAAAGAATAAATTGAATACTTTGAACATTTTATATAGAAAAAAAGCTTCTTCAATTGTTGGCCAACTCCTATCTTGAATATGAAAAAAATCAACTGATTCTTAATTTCATAGACATCAAGATTATCATTCTTTTATTCAAAGCCTTAGCAATGTGAAGTATGTATTTTAATATAAATCATATAGATCTTACTTATCACATATACAGAATTCAGTGGTATTAATATATAAAATCTACTTTATATATATTATTATTTTAGCTTAAATCAAACTAGCTCAAATATCATTTGTAAGAAATTTTGGGACACAGATCAATTAAATATACTATGTCAAGTTCATTTTAATGATGTTAAAAGAAAATTCCATGGTTGTACTAGTAATCACTTTAAGAACTTTTCTGTTGAAGAACTTATAAAAGTAAATATAGAAGATAGAAATTCCCATCATTTAATAATTATTGGTAAAAGTGATTCTACAGTTAATATTTTGGCATATAAGTTGAGGCTATAGAGTAAAGAATTTCAAAAAAAAACTAAACCTGACCAAATTAATACTTGGAATTTAGATCTGGTTATAATATATAGAAGTCAATTTCCTGATAATTTCGATAATCAGTATTGTATACTAAATCATATTATGGTATTTTCAAAAATTTTTAACTGTTATAATATATATTAATTTTGTTATGTCTATTTTAGATATGCATTGAGGCTGGAAGACCATTAACTTGACAAATCATGAAATTATACATGGTAATCACACAAAATGATAAAATGATTTGCCTCATATTATTCTATTGGAATTATATTGAGTTGAATAATTCGATAACTATGAATGATAGAAAGATTTATGGAATCAAAGCTATATAAGCATAGGAAGGGGGTGACCAAAAATATTATATGCGTGTCGCACTAGGTACTTATTCAAATCCTATAGTTTGCATCCATAAAAACTTTTGTTGCATACTGGTGCTCGATGAAAAAATGTAGACTTTGCAAATCCACCTCTTTTAAATCAAGAAGCAAAAAATGTCAATCAATGATATCTTGAATGATGATATGAAAAGAATAGTTAATGAACTTTGCAAATTGGTCAACTTATGTAAAAGAAGGTATGTCTGAGCTTGATTTTAATGAACATGACATTTTTGTTGGATTTGATAGAGAAGAGACATTACAAAGTTTGGTTATTCTTAACAGCAACAATTTGCAACTAAAGAATGTAAATGATATTCCTGACAAATGTAAAGAGTGGTTATTAGGAATTGCTTCATCAAATGGAATTATACGATTAAAAATATTCATGCTAGTATCTATAAATCTGACTGAAGTTAATCATTAGTATAATTTCTATTTTTATCAACAATATAATCATGATATTTTTACATACATTTGATCTATGCTAGATGCCTGTCAAAAGTTACAAAGGAGAAGAAAGGGTTTAAAGTAATTATTAACATATTTTTAAACATTATTTCCGATATAAATTCTTACTTGAAACACATTATATCATGTCAAATTGACAAAATTTCAACGTTCAAATCTGAAGCTAAACTGCAGTCCTGCATCAAATATTTTTAACAAGAATTAGAGGCTGCACTATTAATATTACAATGCGATCTGAAATGTCGGATACATAAAACTTGCAAAATTCCTTATAGAAGTATAACAATAATTCTATATTGTAAGAACAAACCAGACATATTTGTATAATTCTTAATATGAAAAGAATACCAAATATAACTGTATCTAACTATATAGATTGGTTTGATACCAATTTTATACCAAGAAGGGAAGTATTTCTTTATTTTTAATGATAGATCCAAATATTACGAAAAGTTTGGCTTTTCAATGCTCTAAAATATATATATTTTGGTTACTAGAAAATAACAAACCAACTATATTATCATTAATTTCATATGTAGATAGAACTTATTACTATAGAGAACTTGACTAAACAGAAATATCCTTTATCAACTTATTTGGATAGAAATTTGATTGAGATTTTAAACATTATGAACACATTTGATGAAATTATTAATCAAGATTTATTTTGGTATTTGTTGTACATGAAATATCAATCATCTGATGAATCTGCTAATTATATAAAGTAAGTTTCAAATATTTTTGAGCCTATGCTTAAAATTTGTATAAATTTAATTATTATAATTGAATAATGTTAGATTCCTTGCTTGAAAAATTCTGGATCATGTAAGATTTTTGGATTGCCTAAAAATCAAAACATATAACTATTGCAAAGATAATATACCTGAAAATTGGCACTTAGCTATGGCAATTAACAAGACCTGCCTATTTTTATATTTTTTTTCAATAGCCCTCAAAATGTATATCTATAATCAAACAAGAAAGCCAATTGCTCGACTTTTTTGTGCACTAGAGAATTTATTGAGTTTATCTACAATCATTTGCGAAGACAATAACATAATTCTTTTCAGATTTTTGAAAAAAATTTTATCTACAATCATTTCAAAGACAATAATATAATTCTTTTCAGATTTTTGAAAAAAATTTATAGATACTAAGATGTCGACATCAAATTCATGGCTAAGCCAAAGCCAGGCATTTATTTGGTACCAAACAAAGGAAAATAGTTTGAAATTTCCATTCTCAATTTATTTTATGGATCAAATTAACAAATTCAAGAGGTTGTATCAACAGGATTTGGAAATTTTAGCAGAAGAAGAAAACTATGATGAAAAGACTGGAGAGCTAAAAGCAATAATTGTAAATGATTGTATTTAAAGATTTTCTAACAATATTATGAATGTATTTCCATTATTTAAGACACCATATTTTTACGATGCAACAGATCTTTATTTCAAAGATTTTGTTTTTATTATTTCATCCTTATCTAATGATATATGAAAATAATAAGATATTATATTGGATCATCTCTCATTATATAAAACAACAGGTGCCTAACTCTATTAGGCTTCATGTGTAATAGTAGTATAATGCTGATTTTATT
This sequence comes from Gigaspora rosea, assembly GCA_003550325.1. Taxonomy (NCBI): domain Eukaryota; kingdom Fungi; phylum Glomeromycota; class Glomeromycetes; order Diversisporales; family Gigasporaceae; genus Gigaspora; species Gigaspora rosea. Next base: position 162,499 of record QKWP01000874.1, on the reverse strand, counting down.
GGCTGAATTACAATTAACTCTGTTATTCCCTAATATTAAAGAAAATGTGCTTGGCACAGAATTTAATGGGAGCCTGAAATTAAAATTTTAAGGTTTCTTATTGGAGCAAGTATCAGAGATGATGATGGAAGACCTTCATAATGTCAACATAAACGATCTAATAGATGACACAAATAATACACAAATCACCTTCAACTTTGGCAGCGTAACGTTACAAATTTTTTATCATTATCTAACAAATTATCAAGCTCCTTTGATAACCCTACATTGCTTAAACTACATATATATAATGATTTATCCAAATCTCCCTTTCATGAAACTTCTCGAAATTAGAAAATTCAAATTGGAATAGAAAATGATGACATGTTTTCTGAACAATTTATAGAAATCATCTTTGAAAAATTGGATGAATTGGAGCAAACAGAACAACATTTGTCAGCTAGAAGATCTTTTGTTTATAGATGTTTTAGGAGTGCTCCAACCTAATTCGCCTGTTCGCCTTCATCTTTACATGAAAATTTTTCTCAAGATCTATTACCTTTAACATTTGTCACTATTTACAATATATTCTAATTGAAAGTTTTGAGAAAAAAGATATATTTCTTAATTTGATCGATAATCCACTTGAAGTGTTAGAAGATTCAGAACAACTACAAACTATAGAAGATGAACTATTTAAACACACAGATTCATCAATGAAGGCATTATGCTGTGATGTAATTCAAACGAAATTTTTTATGACATGCGAATTCAATCAGCTTGCACAATATTATTTGAAAGCAACAGAAATTCTGATCACAAATGATGTCAAAGCTTTGCAACTTATTTCTGTGATTGCGCTTTTAAAAACTTTTGCAAATAAACTTTGGAATTCTACTATGAAGTCAATATACTTGACTGATCCAATAGAATTTAAGTTTGAAGCAGACGAATTTAGTATTGATCATTTGAATAATCGATTGACTTTAGATCAACTCTTGATTTATTAGTTCCAAGTCTAGTTGTTGAAATCATTATGACTTAAAGGATTATCCATCAATGAAGTAAATCAATTTTGTGAAACACAATAGCAGCAACTTCCATGGCTTGGTGTACTACAATGGGATGACCATGATTGCCATCTTGATTTCAATCCATATTGGTGCCTTGATATTACAAACAAATTGAATTGGCATCAAATAAATTAATATGAGATAAATTGTATTTGAATGAAATACTATATGAAATATCAGATCCAAATGTAAATAATGTAGTTGTGAAAAAGGTTTCTTCTGCTAGGATGATCATAACAAAATTCTATCTTATTCAAGCTTCACATGAATTGAAACAATTGGAATCTATTTGCTTATCAGATTATACAATGCTTCAATTCATCACAACTTCTTATATTTATAAAAATAGCCTTCTTAATTTCTTGTCGAATAAGTGCCAATTTCAAAAGATCACTAAGTTACTAATAATAACAATACTAAACTGTTTATATCTTCAGTTGTTGTGCATGTTGTAGTGCAGCATATTTTAATTCCAGCCAATGCATCTCCATTGGTTGCATATATGCAAAACTTACAACATTACCAGAATACTTTTATGTTAGTATGTCTATCAGATGAACAATCAGTATTACTTAATCTATTGATTGCTGAGACACAACAAGATCCAAATTACAGGTATAAAGGATTGGCAAGGTACAATCATTTTTAGATTCTTTACTAATTATGCATAATTAGTTACTTTGGCAATAATTATTATATTAATCTATATATTTGCCAGATATGCATGTTTTTATGAATATAATTATGTTGTTGTTGACTGTGGTAATGTAGCAAAGAGAAAAGAAGAAAAAGAAGTAACCAAATGTCCTACCTAATTGTAAAAAAGTGGTTGTGCTATTGAGCATTTCGGTTATGTCAACTACGAAATGTACGATACGATTATTCTTGGCGGAGGGAGTTAAAAAGCAAAAAAAAAGTCTGATACTTTACAATTTTAAACAAAGGAATTACTAATATCCGCTTATTTTCAATATTTAAAGTTATTTTATAATTTTATAGTTATTTGAGATATTTTCATTCAAATCTTAAATATACAATATTAACTAATACATAGAATAAAAATTTTTAGTAGATCATAAACATATATGCTTACCCTTATCCTAAGATGGAAAGTTAACTTTTTAATCGAAAAAATCAATGATACGTTGCGATTTTTTTCCTGCCAATAGAATTTTAGCGCATACTATCACGTGCCTGCAAAAATTTTATTACGTTGTTATAGTCAACAGCTGTCTTTAACCAATCAAAATCGTAAAATTTGATTAATCCTGGATCAGTTCGAAAATCAAAACAACCCATATTAAATAATTACGAATATGAAATCTGTATATAATACATCTTTTTTTCATAGAACTTTGTTGGTACTTTTCAAAATCCTTATTTATTAATATTTTTTTTTTATGTTAAAGAACAATCCTGATAGTAAAAAAAATATTTTTTTTATACTATTAAATTCCACGTTCTAAATTTCAATTTATTTTCAGTATTATTTAACAGGCTTAGAAGGCTTTTTATTGATTCTGAAGATGGCAGTAAATTTAATTAAATGAAAAAAAAAGAAGTAAAACAGGTTATTTGACATAAAACAACTGATGGTAAAAAAAAATTTTTTTTATACTATTATATTCACGTTCTAAATTTTAATTTATTTTTAGTATTATTTAACAGGCTTAGAAGGCTTTCCATCGATTCTGAAGATGGCAGTAAATTAAATTAAATAAAAAAAAAGAAGTAAACGTGTTATTTGATATAAAAACAAAAATGTAAGTATTGCGCAAACATATATTTTGAAATTATATTATTATGAATTATAATAAAACTTAATTTATAATTTGATTTGAAGAACAAAAATTTGTATTTAGTAGAATAGACTGGCAGAAATTATAAATCGTAAGTAATTTAGTAATTTATTTTATTCCTTTATTGTATAGCTTTTTTTATTTGATTTAAATTTAATACTTTTTTTTGTGTCATCAGATAGGAGCCAGAGGAGGCTCTCATCAGCTTCACTGATAAGGTTGTTGCATTTCATGAGTTAAATAAAACAGATCAAAACGAAACGGATGCATTTTTGAATGCCATTGAACATTCTATTCGTGTGAATTATGACTTATATGATTATATGATGAAATTATTCTTGGAAGGGGTAAAAAGCCAAACAACTTTAAATCCAAACTAACAATAGAAAGGTGTATGATCTTTATTTTTTTAATAATGTGTACTCAAATTACACTATACAGAATAAATAGGTTTATATTATCAGAGTGTTCCTATTGTGGAAATCGGCCAAAATAAAGACTGAAATCTTTTTTTTTTCTTTAAAATCCTATATTGTTTTATTAAACAGAGAAAAACTTATTGAATCTAAAAATTATCTGTACATGAAAAAATTTGGAAATAAATTTCCTCAAATGTTTCCAAATATTTAAATAAATGAATTTTTAATTGTATGCCATTTATAAATAAATATTTTAAATTGTTTAAAATCGCCTTTTGATCATGTAGAATTGTTAGATTGCATGAAAATTTTGGATTACCTTACAACACTACACTAACACTTAGGTGAGACCAATTTAATTCGGAGGTTTACATTACATTCCTTTCTCAAAAGAGGAGGAAGGGAGAACGGAATATATACTTAGTAATTTGAAAATTTTTTCTTGATCAGAAATTATTGGGCTCTCTTACTCGTCTTTTATATTTGTTCATTTACTCTTCAGCACCCGGCATTATTCTCTAACCAAAATTATCAAAATTATGTATATATCTTTTGCATCTAAAGTAGCAACTTTATATTTCTAATTTTGGCACTAATTTAGATGTGACAGTACCCTCTGTATGCGATCTCATTAACTCTGCCCAACCTCTGATTTACGTAATGACTAGTGATGTGCCATTTGTATGATACCTGAAAAATTTTAGCGGTATGTACACTTTTCATGCATCTGATTGGCTAGCAAAAGTGATCAGCAACAATTTTAGCATACAACGTATAGTCTATACACATCATCCCTGATCGAGAATTGTATTTTTGTTTCGCTTTCGCTCTTTTCAAATCATTACATATCTCTAGTGATACAAATCAAAAATTGAATTAATCGATTAGTTGTAAAGTTGACAACTAATCGATTTGAATTTTACAGACCCAACTTAGTCGATTAATCGATTAGTCAACTAATCGATTAATCGATTGGCCAACTAATTGATTAATCGACTAATTAATTGATTAGTCAATTGGTTAGGGATGTTAACAGAGTGATCCAGGGTGGTGTGGTGCATACTTTGGCAGAGTTTCCCTTAATACCACACTACACTGAAGTATGAATCAGAGCATACTCCAAGTGTAACCCGGAGTATAACCCAGAGTATAACCCGGAGTACTATGTGCTAAGCACTATGTAATACTCCAGAGTTTATAGTACCGTATTTTCCTGAAAATATGCTACTTTATTTTGGGGAAATATGGTAAAAAATATATATATAATAATACTCCAGAGTATAATACATTTTGTATTAGTAGTATTACTCCAGAGCAATTACTCCTATTAATAATATCTTAGTAATCCGAGGTGGTGTCATGTCTAGACCACACCAGTATGTGGGTTATACTCCACAGTTACTCTGGAGTACCTTGCTCTATTAACATCCCTACAATTGGTCATTTAATCAACTGATCATATAAGAATGTCAACCCGGCTGTTTTCAGTTACTACTTTACGTGTATTTTACCAAGTTTTCATTTATTATTTATTCAATTAATCGATTAATCAATCGATTAGTCAACTAATCGATTAATCGATTAGTTGATTAATCGTCAACTAATCGATTAGTTGAATAAAATCGATTAATTGATTAGTTGGATAAAATGATCTATCAACTAATCGATTGAAAAATTTTCATCGATTTGTATCACTAGTAGTGATACAAATCAAAAATCGAATTAATCGATTAGTTGTAAAGTTTACAACTAATCGATTTGAATTTTACAGACCCAACTTAGTCGATTAATCGATTAGTCAATTGGTCATTTAATCAACTGATCATATAAGAATGTCAACCCGGCTGTTTTCAGTTACTACCTTACGTGTATTTTACCAAGTTTTCATTTATTATTTATTCAATTAATCGATTGATCAATCGATTAGTTAACTAATCGATTAATCGATTAGTCGATTAATCGCCAACTAATCGATTAGTTGAATAGGATAAAATGATCTATCAACTAATCGATTAAAAAATTTTCATCTATTTGTATCACTACATATCTCGTCATCTATTTGTATCCCTTTTACTAAGTACAAAGCTCTTCAGAAACTACGCAACATATAGTAAGGTTTGTATCAGTAACTCATCATAGAAACTATAATAATTCCAACATGAACTACGTAACTCAATCCTAACCATAAATTGTAATTATTAGAATAGCGAGCAAGCCTCTATGAGAATGTTTATAGTAATTCATGATAGAAATCAAAATAATTTTGATGTAAACTCACCCTTAAAATGTATTATGTATTGAGTGGGTTTGTAACTTAAGTTTTTTTTATAGAAACTTGATAAAAATTATAATAATTCCAACACAACTATTTCTCTTTACATTGTTACGAAATGGCACACAAGCTTTGTATATTATATATTCACTTTGCTAAAAACACTCAAGTACAATACCTCACATGAGCAAGAAATCATGAATAACCATCGACTCGCTTATGTATTAAGTAGTAGATAAGTGTGATTTTATTTGATGTTAGAGAATGTACAGAGTCTAATGCAAAAGAGTTATTTGCAATCAATGAAGGATACCTTCCCTCAAAATCTTTGAGGGTCAGATTCAGATAATTCTTATTTTAGAGAATTTCTCAAGTAAACAAAAATTTCTACAGAAATTTAAATTGTTCTATATTTAACCGAAATGCAGTTTTTAGGTTTATGTAATTTCATCTGAGATTTGTTATTATCAATATCTGATGGCAACAACTACAAACTATTGAAAATGAACTACTAAACACACAAATTCATCAATATTGCAATGTAATTTAAACAAAATTTTTTATGACATGCGAATTCAACAGGCTTGCGCAATATTATTTGAAAGCAACAGAAATTCTGATCACAAATGATGTCAAAGCTTTGCAGCATATTTCTGTGATTGCGCTTTTAAAAATTTTTGCGAATAAACTTTGAAATTCTACCATAAAGTTAATATTCTTTACTGACCCAATAGAATTTAAGTTTTAAGCAGATGAATTTAGTATTGATCATTTGAATAATCGATTAACTTAGATCAACCCTTGATTTATTCATTCAAAGTCTATTTGTTGAAATTATTATGGCTTAAAGGATTATTCATCAATGAAGTAAACCAATTTTGTAAAACACAATAGCAGCAGCTTCCATAGCTCGGTGTACTACAATAGGATGACCATGATAGCCGTCTTGATTTCAATCCATATTAGTGCCTTGATATTACAAGCAAATTGAATTGCATTAAATAAAATTAATATAGGAGATAAATCAAATGTAAATAATGTAGTTGTAAAAAAGGTTTCTTCTGCTGGGATGATCATAACTAAATTCTATCTTCTTCAAACTTCTCATGAATTGAAACAATTGGAAAACTATTTGCTCATCAGATTATTGAATGCTTGAATTCGTCACAACTTCCTACAATTTATAAAAATAGTCTTCTTAATTCTTGTGGAATACTACTAATGATGACAATATTAAACTGTTTATATCTTCAGTTGTTGCGCACGTTGTAGCGCTGCATATTTCAATTCCAGCCAATGCATCTCCATTGGCTGCATACATTGAAAACTTACAAAATTACTAGAATACATTTATTTTAGCATGTCCATTGGATGAAAAATCAGTATAACTTAACCTATTGATTGCAGAGACACAAGATCCAAATTACACATCTAAAGGATTGACAAGGTAAAATCATTTTTGGATTCTTGACTAATTATGCATAATCAGTTACTTTTGCAATAATTAATATATTAATCTATGGATTTGCTAGATATGCATGTTCTTGTAGATATATTTATATTGCTGTTGACTGTGGTAATGTTGCAAAAAGAAAAAGAATAAGAAGAAGTAACCAAATGTTCTAATTGTAAAAAAGTGGTTGGTGCTATCAAATATTCCAGTCATACGAAATGTACGATATGATTATTCATGGTGGAGGGAGTTAAAAAGCAAAAAACAAAGTCAGATACTTTACAAATTTTGAACGAAGGAATTACTAATGCCTACTTATTTTCAATGTTTAAAGTAATTTTAGAATTCTATAGTTATTGAGATATTTTCATCCAAATCTTAAACAAACAAAATTAACTAATACATAGAAAAAAATTTTTTAGCAGATTATAGAAATATATTATATTCAAATTCCAGATTCCCAAATTCAGGCATAATTTTGATGCAGTAAAAAATATTACAGTAATTAACACTCAACATTCTCAAGACGAAAGGGATAATGCTCCTTACATAGCTCCAGAAAAACAGAACATAATTATATTACAAAATGTGAAATGTTATAGATACAAAGTCTATTTTATTAAAAATTACAAAGTGTGAAATTTTATAGATACAAGTCTATTTTATTAAAAATTACAAAATGTGAAAATTTTATAATACAAAGTATATTTTATTAAAAAAATTTTTTTTGAATTTTATTTCAAATTTAAATATTTTATTATTAGTTTTGGGGTAATTTTTATGAGAAATTGCTAAACAACAAGTACCTCATTGTTGTGTTTTGATATTTACATTGCAAAGGGTATTTATCTTTATTACAAATTAACACTGGTTAATTATAAAGATGATGTACAATTTAAAAATGCTGTGTACTTATTCAAAAAACAGCAGACAATGTGGACATTGCATTATGCATGTAATGTGTTTCATTAATGGAAAAGACCTAAATTAGCATTACAATATTTTTAAAAAACTGCAATAAAGATTATCATATTTTAGGCCTAAGGTATTATAAAAAGGCTAAAAATTGAAAAAAAGATGAGGAAAGAATTTATTGGTTATGGTTCTAGCTAATACTATTAAATTTCGTGGATATCATAAAAAACTTGATTTCAGACAAATTGTAGTAAATATTTATAAGTCTTGTATATAAAATTTTTGTTGTAGTATAGTGACAGCAAGTAGAGCAAAAATACCATCCCTGATGGGATGGAAAAAAAATTTGATTTACTTACCGCTTCTAGTAGAGTTCTTAAAAGAGCCCTGTTGCCGATTTCTTATAACCTTGTTTACTTAGTTAAATAATAGGAATACTAAAGTTATCCATAATGTTGATCTCGGTGTTATATTAGAAAAATTAAAATTTTTCTTTCCCTATAGCCCTATCGGTATCCCATGACCAAATTATGTCGATCACTCTAAACTCTTGAACCGTAAACCCTGATTATCGATTTGATCGATGACTGATTGACATACGAATATTCTTTTCTATTTCTTTATTTGTTAATATATACATATCTCTTTTATTTCCTATTTTGTTATACATATACATATCATTTCTTATTACTTTATTAGGATATTATACTAAGTATTGGATCGAAGTCTATTATAGATATGATAATCGATCGGAAAATGGATCGACTGTCATCATCTGGCCCCCGATTACACCAGCGCGCTTGGATAAGAAGTCTTCTGCATGTGTCTCATAGCAACACTTGATTATTTAGCCTATCTCGGATGCCCCGAGGCATTCAAATATTTTCAGGAATCTGCTGATATGTCTCAGAATTTCATTTTCGTGGACGGAACTTTTCAATAAGGCAAAGACGTGGTTGAAACTAATGTGATTAATAAAGGGATTGGTGTTGAAAAGAATCGAATGATTCTAAAAATAAGTTAACGCGGATAAAAGTTTTCTTGAATAGACTACTGTAATTAATTTATATATCTAGAAACATGTATTTAAAGGCTCGAATTCTACCTTCAATAAAGACTTCAGACTTCGATCTGATCCTTTGCTTGATAATAAACCTTAAGCCTATATAAGTTAGTAGGCATTTCAAAGCCGAAGGCAACTTATATTTATTTTATTATCGAATTCTCATCTCTGCTGTTAATATTACGCTGCTGTATTGTTTAATTGTTTTATTAGTTATTTTATTCATTGTTTGATTATTTTTACACTGCTGCTGATACACATATCAATAAGCTGATATTTGTTTAGTTTATTGATAATACATTTAAGATTATAGATAAATTTAATTGACTGCTATATTGTTTGATTGTTTCTGCTGATTAATGATTGATATCGTTAGATAACCCCTTTGTTTAATTATATACCAATTCATCCCTTTTTAACCCCTTACACTTGATTCAACTCCTTTTACGCCAAAGTACCCTAACTCCTTTATAATTCTCTCTCTGTATTTCTCTGCTGTTAACTCGTAAATATCGTTAACTATCCTGATAGCTCTACCGGCGGGTCTGATATCTCCCAATCGGATAGTAACATTTGGTGCCAGTTGTGTGGAATTTTACGCTGCACTTCAGATTTCGTCGAATTTTGAACGTTTATGAACAATTTTGAACAACATTTTCGAAATATCTGAAACCACGACCTTCATCATTATTTCTTTGGGAAGACTCCACAGGCCATTAACTACCTTGTTAAACATTATCGTGACGAGTCGTGTATAGTTTGTTTTCCTCCTGTAGAAGACCTTTCTCCACAGTTTTGAAACTTTTGGACTTGGTATAGCGCTTCTTTTACTGCCCTTCAATACTCTCAATACGCTGTACATCGATTTGAAAGACTTGTTGAACTTGGACTTGAGAATATTCATGTAGACTACTCCTTTGATTTATTTTTAGCTTTCGATACAGTAAAGCCGAAGGTTTCCGTACCCTTGTAACTAGATTTCTAACTGCATATCAATAAACCCATAGGTTTAATTAAGATCCCCTTAATAATTCTGATAATCTCGAAGAAGATACAGAAGAAATCGAATCTGCCGATATGGATCACGACAATTTCAATGAAGGTCTTGACAATTTTTTGGCTGACAATGATGACAATGAGAACATTGAAGTCCCTCAACCCCAAGTTCCTATCGCTATTGTTAACCCTATTGCTGACAGTCAGCCTGACCCTATGGCCCTTCTCGCACAACAAATCAGAAATCTTGTTATTCAATTGCAAGCTGCCCCGGTACCTCAAATTAACATTCCTGCCATTAATATCCCTGTTCAGCATCATGAGTTGAACTTGGTTCACTATCCTGAATTTTCAGCCGGTGAACAGGATCCGATTTCATTGTTAGAAGATATGGAGAAAGCTTTTGAAGTCAACCTGAGGTGCAGGACACCAGAAAAATTCCGGTGATAGTACCTAAGCTTAAGGGTGCCACCGCCACTTGGTGGGTCACTAATCAAGCTCAGTTGGCTCCTATCGATCTATGGAATGACCGTCTCAATCTCGATATAAGATTTCGACTCTCTTTCATAGCCCACTTTAGGACACCGGCCCTTGAGAGTAAATGGTTTGCTCAACTCACCCAGAGGAAACAAGGGATGAGTGAGGATGTCAATTCTTATCACGTGGCTGTTGAAGAATTGCTCTGCCGTGTTGAGGCTGGTGGGCATTGATATCCTGAAAGTGAAAAAGCCCAAATGCTTATTAATGGACTTCGTCCTGAACTTTCTACTTCAGTAGCCCCATTTTTACCTAACTCTCTAACTGCTGCATATGAACGTGCTAAAGCGTTCAAAAATTCTTTTAAACAAAACCCTTATTATTATAATCCTTATTTACCCACTTCCACTCCTATGCTTCAACAGCTAGTTCTTGTAACCTCTCCTTCGACAACTGCTCCTCCGGTTCCAGCTCCATCTAAAACCGAAGAAGCTATTGTTAAGCTTGGAGAAGCTTTTACAGCCATGGCAGCCCAACTTAAGGAGAATAAAGAAGCACCCCGTCGAAATTGGAACTCACTGCCCCGATATCCCTGTTATCGATGTGGATAGACCGGGCACTACGTACGAAACTGTTCTCAGCCCGCCCCATCTAACAATTCTGGAACTGTGGCTACTGGTAGCAATGTGATCCCTGTGAACCAGAACAATCAGCGTCGACCCAACCCTCTGGCCCCTGTTAACAATGGTGGAAAGGGTCATGATGGTGCTGCGCCAAATAATGCTCACATTTTTTTGAACCTTCATGCAGATGACCGGATGTTCATGGCGGGAGAAGAAAATGAGCGGCCTAGTTAATTTACCCGACTCAAGAGACGACGAACTGCAGAAGGTTCGGTTCAAGAAGGTCAAAGAGAAGAAGCTGCGCGCCCAACCGAGACAGTGACTAACCCTCCATCCTAGACCAAGACCCATAGGGCTCCAATCGTCTGAAAAAAGAAGATGCTCAATGATCCTCCGCAAATATCGGCCCTTGTACCCCTACTCCATTGTAGCCGATATCCGAGATAAAACGGCCAATATCACTTTCGAACAATTACTCCGGTCAGTTCCTGCGATGTGTACACAATTGGTTCAAGGGCTCCGAAAGAAAGTTACTACTAAGAGGAAGTCCCGGACTTTTGTCAATCTACAACCAACCCCTACCTCTACGGCCTTGTACTGTGATGCAGTTGTTTATAACAAAATTATTCTACTCATAGTGGATAGTGGTTCTTCCGGGAGTATTGTCTCTTCTCATTTATTAAGTGAACTAGGTGTTAAAGTCAAAAGGCCTTCCACTATCAATATGGTTAATGTTCATGGTTAGAGCAAACGTGCTATTGGAGAAATTTCTAATTTTCCATTCTTCGTGGGAGGAGTAAGGATTCCGATTGATGTTGTTGTCACAGACGCTTTGTCATATCAAGCCATAGTTGGAAATGATTGGTTATCCAAGGTCCAGGCGAAAATAGATTATAATGCTTCCGAAATAGCTCTACATTAGGGGAACGAAAAAATTATAGTTCCGGTTGAATTTCGCCGAATACAGCATAACCCCATACAAGAAAACCACAACCCAAAAACTGGAAAGGAAAAGGAGCAAGAGGATAGAGATGAATTCGAAATAGAAGAAAAAGAGGAAGTTGAGGATGAGTACGAAGAAGAAGAGTTAGAAGAACGGCTGTACGGATTTTCAGAAGAAGAAGACATTTCTTATTTTTATGACTCTCCGGATTTCACTTTAAATTCTGATGAACAGTTTCTTTCTGATGACACTAATGATACTCCTATCGCCCCCTGAACTTCCACCCGATTATTATGATGACTCGGACAAAGAAGATGCTGTTTCTCTATATAATATTGCACCTGAAGGAAAGGGTGTTCACGAAGCATGGTGGGAAATGAACAGTGACAATGACTATCAAAATGACAATAATGAGTATGTTTCCGAATTTGAGTAAGGAAGCTTTGAGGAAGATCAAAAGTTTTTCTTCAATGAACATTTCGAGTCGACCCCCGAAATAGATATCAGACTGATTGAAGAAGAAGCTCAGGATGATGTGCATAAGCTTATTCTTGAACATAGATCTTTTTGCTTGGACTCTGCAGGATTTAGAAAGGACTAGTTTGGTCACACATAAAATTTTTACTGCTGAAGCCCCTCTGGTTAAACAAAAGGCATATCGGACCTCACCAATAGAAATAAATTTTTGGAAAATGAAATTGTCGATATGCTGGTGAGCAACATCATTCGATCTTTATCCAGCCCTTGGTCTTCCCCCATGGTACTGGTTAAACAAAAAGATAAAATTCGATTCTGCATCGACTATAGGAAGCTTAACGTGGTAACCAAAAAGGATAATTATCCTTTGCCGATTATTAATGACCTTTTCGATACTCTCAAAAATTCTTCATAGTACACATCCCTGGATTTAGCCAGTGGATACTGGCAGATAGAGATGGATCCTAAGGACCGAGAAAAGACAGCCTTCATCTGTCACTTAGGGACCTTTGAGTTTAAAGCTATGCCTTTCAGCTTGACGAATGCCCCAGCCACGTTCCAACGTTTAATGGATCAAATTTTTCAAGGTATCAACAGGAAATTTGTCGTTATATATCTTGATAATATTAATATCTTTTCATCAAGTCTTGATGAGCACCTTTAGTACTTGAAGGAAGTTTTTAAATGTCTCAATGAAGCTAGTTTAAAATTAAATCCCCGTAAGTGTCACTTTGCAAAAAGGGAACTTAAGTTTCTCGGGTATATCGTTAGTGCCCAAGGAATTTTGACCGACCCTATGAAAGTTGAAGTGGTCCGAAATTTTTCCATCTCTACGACCCTCTGGCAACTCCGTGGATTTTTAGGTTTGGCTTCCTACTACCGTAGATTTATCGAGGATTTCTCAAAACTTGCTGCCCCTCTTGAAGAAAAAAGAAAATTATATTTGGACCCCATTGCAACAAGAGGCTTTTCAATCATTGAAAGAAAAACTCACTTCCGCTCCTGTACTTGCTTATCCAAAATTTGATCAAGAATTTTTGTTGTTTACCGATGCTTCAGGAATTGCTCTCGGTGCTATTCTCTCCCAAAAGGATGCTCAAGGTAGAGAGAAAGTTATTTCGTATACCAGTCGAACCTTAACATCAGCAGAAAAAAATTATTCAGTCACGGAACAAGAATGTTTAGCCATTGTATGAGCAGTGACTTATTTCCATCAGTACCTCCATTGCACCGGATTCACTTTGATTACTGTCCATTATGCCCTGAAATTTTTGATTAATTGGAAACTTCCTCGAGGACGTGTAGCATGTTGGATTTTATCCCTACAAGAATTTGACTTTACCACTAAACACTGAGCCAGTAGACAACATACCAATGCTGATTCCTTATCACGAATTTCTGAACCATCTGATATCTATACCAACTTATTTTTCTGACTATCTGTTATCAACCCCCTTTTTAATTGTCAGCTATTAGTATTTCTTCTTTTATTTTTTATTTTTTCTACATTTTTCATTTTTTATTATATTTTATTGTCTCGCCGAAACAACATCATAATGGATCCCGAAGTTTACAAAACATTTTTTGATTACCTCACCAACCCACTCGCTGTGGAACCCCAAAAACAAAAACATTTAATTAACCAAACAAGACATTATATCGTTACTAACAAACTACTGTTTAAAAGATCGCAGCAGCCCCCTCACCGACTCCTTTGAGTACTGTTACCTCATAAAGTCCCTGCTATTCTTTTTAGTATGCACTCGGACCCTTTGTCCGGACATTTTAATTTTTATTCTACACTCCAGCGAATTTCTCAAAGATTCTTTTGGCCGCAGATGGGAGAGGATATTAAAGAGTATGTAAGGTCCTGTGATGCTTGCCAAAGAAGAGGAAAACCCCGAACACGTGAACCCCTTTACCCAATTAAGATCGGTCAACCCTTTGATCATATAGGGATTGACATTGTTGAACCTTATTTCCCACCAAATCTGGAAAGAAATACATCATTGTTGCCACTGAATATCTCACCAAGCACGTGCCCTATCGGAAGCTACTGCCTCAGCTGTCGCCACTTTTTTAATTGAAGACATTATTTGTCTGCATGGCAGCCCCAAGGAACTCTTATCAGACCAAGGAAAACATTTTGCCAACAAATTTTTTGATCAAATCTGTGACCAACTTCAATTCCAGCATAGTATTCAACTGCATATCACCCCCAGACTAATGGCTTGGTCGAGCGTTTCAACCGGACTCTTTGTGAAGTCTTGTCCAAGTGTACCATCCAATTTCATCTTGATTGGGATCAATTTATCTCTCCCGTTCTATTTGCCTATCGGACCATCCGACATGCCGTGACAGGTTACGAACCTTTCTATTTGCTCCACGGAAAAGACGCTATTCTTCCCAGAGAAGTTATTGAATTAAAATTACCACCCCTTCTAATAAAAGAGAACTGCAGTCTAATATTCTCTGAAAAGTCGCAGTATTATTAGGAGATATACCAGAAGTTCAAAGAAAAGTGCAGGAAAGGACTGAAAAAGCTCAATTACGCCAAAAGAAGCATTATAATCAGAAATATACCATTGAAAGTTATACTATAGGAGATCAAGTCCTTCGTTATAAATCTTTTCTGGAAGGGACCCATAAAGATAAGCTGAAAGAAAAATGTGAGGGACCTTTTTACATATATGATGTTCTTGGTAATGGTGTTTATAAACTCAGGACCATGGATGACAAGGTGCTAAAACAGAAGCACCATGGTAATCGTTTGAAGTTATATTAGCCACAAACGAACCAGACTGATAGTAGTCCGGACCTTTACATCTCGCAGGAGCTCGATAATTAAGCAGAGAGTTTGTTATACTAGAAAAATTAAAATTTTTCTTTTCCGATAGCCCTATCGGTATCCCGTGACCAAATTATGTCGATCACTCTAAACTCTTGAACTGTAAACCCCGATCATCAATTTGATCGATGCCCAATTGACATACAAATATTCTTTTCTATTTCTTTATTTGTTAATATATACATATCTCTTTTATTTCCTATTTTGTTATACGTATACATATCATTTCTTATTACTTTATTGGGATATAATACTAAGTATTGCATCGAAGTCTATTATAGATACGATAATCGATCAGAAAATGGATCAACTGTCATTATCCGGCCCCCGATTACCCAGCGCGCTTGAATAAGAAGTCTTCTGTACGTGTCTCATGGCGACACTTGATTATTTAGCCTATCTCGAATGCCCCGAGGCATTCAAATATTTTCAGGAATCTGCTGATATGTCTCAGAATTTCATTTTCGCGGACGGAACTTTTCAATAAGGCAAAGACGTGGTTGAAACTAATGTGATTAATGAAGAGATTGGTGTTAAAAAGAATCAAATGATTCTAAAAATAAGTTGACGTGGATAAAAGTTTTCTTGAATAGACTACTGTAATTAATTTATGTATCTAGAAACATGTATTTAAAGGCTTGAATTCTACCTTCAATAAAGACTTCAGACTTCGATCTGATCCTTTGCTTGATAATAAACCTTGACCCTATATAAGTTAGTAGGCATTTAAAAGCTGAAGGCAACTTATATTTATTTTATTATTGAATTCTCATCTCTGCTGTTAATTTTACGCTGCTGTATTGTTTAATTGTTTTATTAGTTATTTTATTCATTGTTTGATTATTTTTACACTGCTGCTGATACACATATCGATAAGCTGATATTTGTTTAGTTTATTGATAATACATTTAAGATTATAGATAAATTTAATTGACTGCTGTATTGTTTGATTGTTTCTGCTGATTAACGATTGATATCATTAGATAACCCTGTGTTTAATTATATTCCGATTCATCCCTTTTTAACCCCTTACACTTAATTCAACTCCTTTTATGCCAAAGTACCCTAACTCCTTCATAATTCTTTCTCTGTATTTCTCTGCTGTTAACTCGTAAATATCGTTAACTATCCTGATAGCTCTACTGGCGGGTTAGATATCTCCCAACCGGATAGTAACATCAGCATTACTCGAATATTAAACCTTAATAACACATTAAAAATATTTGTGCTGATACAAACTTCCATATAAGTGTTAATAACACGTATTTGTGCGTTATCTTGAGACACACTTGTGCAATTTTTCTAACCATTTTGTACCCAAACATAATGGAGTCGGCATTAATATATAACATTGACAATTCCAACTATTCTTCATTTTTTTTTCTGAATTTTATGCTATAGTGATCTTATAAATAGGTTGGTAGTAATAAAAGGCTGCCAAATTTTAATGCCGTGGCTTTACTTGATGGGGATTTTTAGAGTCCTATCAGGAACAGTATTTTTTTCGGAAGTATCCATAATTAATAACAATTTATTTAATTTATTTAAAAAACATAGTAAAATTTAAAATTTTTATTTCTATGAAAATTTTAAATAATATTTTAAAATATTTTGCTAATACAAAATTAAATCTAATTCTTAAAATATTTTTTTTTAAGATTTTAAAATTTTTTTACAAGTTTATATTCTCATAGAGAAAATCAAGATTACAATATTCTATAAGTAATACTAATATTATTTATATAAATTTTATAATTTTACAAGTTTATATTCTCATAGAGAAAATCAAGATTACAATATTCTATAAGTAATACTAATATTATTTATATAAATTTTATAATATCTGATTTTCTCAATGAGAATATAAACTTGCAAAAAAAATTTAAAAAATTTAAAAATATTTTTAAGTATTGAATTTAATTTTGTATCAGCCAAAATATTTTTAAAAAATTATTTAAAATTTTTCATATTTAATACTGTAATAATTTAATTTCTACTATGTTTTATTAATAATTTTTATTAATTCTGGACTTCCTGCAACTATAATTTTTGAAATTTTTTTCATTGTTCAGATTAATACAACTACGTGAATTTGCATAAAATCAACATTTATATTTTATAATAAATTTATGACTATAGTAATTATTTAGCCTGTTCGTTTTGGATAAAAGGTACATTTATGGGCTTGTAGAGTTTCTCCTCAATTCACTAATAATTATTTTCCTACAGATTATCCAGCTGGCATCGTGTCAAATGACTGTTTACTAAAAATATGTACATGCAACTTATCAAACGCTAATTCTAACCTCTGTAATGTCAGCGAAGTGAGCTGAACTGAAGCTAGGAAAACAAACCCATGAATAAACTAGGTTTACATGCTAATTACATGCACAGAGCAATATGATTACCTTGCTTTTTTTACCCGTTCTCTAATAACGATATTAAGATTAATTAAAATATTAATCGGACAAATTATGTTGACAAGCTCCCTACATCCGTTCATTTAATGCTTTTTCAATTTTGAATTTTCGTTCAAAAATAACGTAAGAAATTTGCGAATTCGAGCATTTTGTTGGTTTACATGTGATGTATATGAGAAAATTTGATACTTTGTTACTAAAGAAGGTTAGCGTTACTAACCATTTGATTTAGGTATTAGTATTCTCAAACCTACTTTTATCGCGTAGAATTTCAAAGGTTTACATAGTCGCAAAGTACTGGAATAGTATTCGTTCACAGCTTATTACTCGCCATGACAGAGATTTAAGCAGTAAATCAGGGAGCACTGTTTAATGATAATTTCTAGCAAGATGTGAGTACTTATTGACAAAACAAATATGCTTTTATACGTTGAAATCTAATAAATCATGAGTATTATATACTAGCCGTTTAATAATTTGGTTTAATTTGTTAACAGGCTGAAAAATTAGCCAAAACATATATAAAGATATATTATATATAGGTAAATTAAATTATTATAATAATATAATATATAAACAATTGTTAGTTTAAACTAATATATTTTAAAATTTAGATTTTAAACTATTTATAAATCGTTTAAACAAGTCAAAATAAGCTTATTTTTATATATTATAATAATTACAGTATTTGTCTACCTATACTAAGGCTTTCGCCCCGTTAAACTCAAACTCTAACCTGATTATGGGGTCAGTGTGGTTGGTGTGGTCGTAAACGCAACCCGCTATATTTTCGTTAGGGCTATCCTGGCCCGATTTCCAGGCAGGTCTCAACTAAAGGTAATTTTCACATTTTTATATTTAAAATTGGCTCTTTTCAAAATCAACACTCACTTATGAGATTTACTATAGTTATTAACTCAACTTTTAGTTCCAAAAATAAAATCTACTATTTCTAGCTTTAATTTTAATTTTGATAGTTTAAAAATAATTTTAATATGCTTAACTTTTGCAATACATCCAATAATAAAATTTGAATAAATTATATTTATCCATGATATTTATTCTTAGCTATGGAAATAAAAGTATTTATAAATTGTAAATAATATTAGTCATCAAAAATTGAAAAATCACATTTGTTAGAACCTAAAAATTAAAAGCAATTAAAATTTTATCGATTAATTAAAACCAAGTTATAATATGTTTGACTATTTACCATAAACTTTTAATAACTCTGCAGATACCGAATTAATTGGCTCAGAAAGATTTCTGAAATTAAGCAGCTTACTTGTAAGTTTATCTTTAGGAAAAATCTGCAATTCGGTAAATATTGGTGATGTTGGAATTATTGTATCCGCTAACCGGAATGCTTTTAATATTGCTAACTCAATATTATCATTTGTAGCACTACATTCTACTATTTTATACCATTTTGATAATTCACTGTAGATATAAGATGCAGATGGTCTATTAGAAGGATCAGCATCCATACATTGTCTTGCTAATTTGATATAGCACTCAGGAGTGCTTTCGGCAAACTCTGGACGTAATCCATTACATATCCGGATAAACAATATTTCATCATACTCAACATCATAATGAGGTGGTTTTCCTGTAGACATTTCGGCCATAATGATACCAAAACTATAAATGTCTGCTTCACTAGTATATGGTTGTTTATTTAACACTTCCGGAGCAACATAAGGCAAAACGCCATAAATACTACCTTCCATATCATTTGGATCATCTTTATTTCTAGATAATCCTAGATCTGAAATATAAGATATTAGATCTCCATTAATAGATTGGTTTAATAAAATATTACCGCTATGAAAATCTCCGTGAAAATATTTTGCTTTGTGTACTTTCATTAAGTTTTCTGATATATCAACAAGTTGCTTTAATTTACTTTTCCAATTAAGTTCTCTAAAATTTGATGATATAAACTTATGAAGACTTCCTTTATTTGCATATTGAAATACCATCAAATATTCATTATTTGCTGTATTTTGTGTTAACCCATACACCTCAAGATTACTACCCATTAATCTAAATTCTGTATAACTTTTAAACTTATTGAATAAAAAATTTTATAATGTTAATAAATTTATCTATATTATGGATAAATTATAAATAAATCATTTTAACTTACTTCTTTTAAAAAATTCTTTTGCAAACCGGACAATGTCTTGAGTGCAACTATACATGATGGTGTACGTGATTGTGTGTACTTTGTTAATAATCCACCTGTAACTATTCGTTTACCATCTAACCACGTTGCTGAAAACACTGAGCTAAATCCTCCTTCACCAATTTTTTGAACGTTATCTAGCCTATTAAAAGGGATCCACTCGATAACATCTTCATATTTTGTGACTTTAAGCTGAAGTTCTTTAATATAAACATCGATATCTTTATTTCCACTTGTCCATCCTTTGGTATTTTTCAAAGGATCACATGTTTGACACCAAGCTGGAGATGTGTTATTCAGGTTGCAATTGCCACATATTCCATCAGAAAGACCTAGTTGAGAATAAAATTCATCATATACTAACATATAATCATTTGTTGCAGTATTTTGAGTTAGTCCAAATACTTTAACTTTACTATTCTTTGATTGCATGAAATCTTTAAACTTATAATTTATAAATTGTAAATATATAATATTAATTAAACAAATATGCATAAATAATAACCTAGTTTACTTACTCTATTTAGCAAACATAATGAATTTTGAGAATCATCTAGTAATTTAAGCTCCACTTTAGGTGATAGTGTACGTGACCGCGTATACTCATATTTATATCCATATTCATGCACACATGCAGCTCGTGTTCCATCTAACCAGATTGCCGAAAACCTATCACCAATCTTTTGAATACTATCTAATCTATTAAAAGGAATCCATTCTATTACATCTTCATACTTTGTAGCTTTAAGTTGAAATTCTTTAATACAACCATCGACATCTTTATTTCCACTTGTCCATCCCTGTGTTGTTTTCTGAGGGTCACATGTTTGACACCAAACTCTAGAAGTGTTATATCGGTTGCAATTTGTGCATTTTCCATTGTTTATATCTCTTTTAAGGCCAAATTCATCAAATACGAGCATGTATTTATTTGTGGATATGTTTTGAGTTAATCCATATACTTTAAATTCACCATTATTTAACTGTACATAATCTATAAACTTAATAAATATTTATAAAGATAAAAATGTGAATTAAAATAAAGCTATATTAATACAACATGATAATTTAAATATTTATCTTACTTCTTTTAACATTTCTGATAAATTTAGTGATTTAGTTAATACTTTAAGCTCTACTTTACGTGATGGTATACGTGACTGTACATATCTAACTTCATTATTATAATCTTTTGAACATCGTATTCCATCTAACCAGATTGCCAAAAACCTATCACCAATATTTTGAATATTGTATAATCTGTTAAAAGGAATCCATTCTATTACATTTTCATAGTTTGTAATTTTAAGCTGAAATTCTTTAATACAATCATCGACATCCTTATTTCCACTTGTCCATCCTTGTATTGTCTTTTGAGGATCACATGTTTGACACCAAGCTCTTGATGTATTATATCGATTGCAATTGGCACAGTCTCCATTCTTTATATCTCTTTTATAACCAAATATTAACATGTACTCATTTGTGGTTGTGTTTTGAGTTAATCCGTATACTTTAAATTCACTATTATTTAATCGTACATAATCTGCAAACTTATTAAATATATATTAAATATAGATGTAAATCAATATAAAATCTATATACAATAGTCACGATACAATAATGATTTTAAATATTTTTTATCTTACTTCTTTTAGCATATCGGCTAAATTTGGCGATTTAGTTAATATTTTAAGATCCACTTTATATGGTTGCGTACGTGATTGCATATATTCAACTTTATGTTTGTCATCGTTATATTCATCTATATTACGAATTCCATCTATATTACGAATTCCATCTAACCAAGTTGCTAAATATATATCACCAATCATATGAATATCATCTAATTTATTAAAAGGAATCCATTCGATTACATCCTCATATGTTACAGTTTTAAGTTGAAATTCTTTAATACAGTTATCGATATCATTATTTCCACTTGTCCATCCTTGTGTTGTCTTCTGAGGGTCACATGTCTGACACCAAGCTTTTGACGTATTATATCGGTTGCAATTTGCACATTTTCCATTATCTATATTTCTTTTATAATCAAATTCATCAAATACTAACATGTATTCATTTGTGGTTATGTTCTGAGTTAATCCGTATACTTTAAGGTCAATATTATTTAACTGTACATAATTTTTAAACTTATTAAATGTTCATAAATATATATTAAAATAATGTTACATTCATTATTACAGTATTATATGATATTTTAAATATATTTTACTTACTTCTTTTAAAACATCGATTAGGATTTGTGATCTAGTTAATGATTTAAGCTCCACTGTGCATGATTTTGTACGTGTGCATCTATCACGTACTCCATCTAACCAGGTTGCCAGGAATTTGTCACCGACACCGATATTTTGAATATTATCTAATTTATTAAAAGGAATCCATTCTATTACATCTTTGTAATTTGTGGCTTTAAATTGAAGTTCTTTAATGCAATTATCGATATCCTCATTTCCACTTGTCCATCCTTGTATTGCCTTATGAAGATCACATGTCTTGCACCAAGCTTTTGATGTATTATATCGCTTGCAAATTGCACATTCCCCATATTCAAACTTTCTTTTAGAACCAATTTCATCAAATACCAACATATATTCTTTTGTGATCGTGTCTTGAGTTAATCCGTAAATATTTTTGCCATCTAAATGCATATGATTTTTAAACTTATTATAAAAATATAAAATATGATTTATATATAGATGCTATTAATTAATAAATACACACAATACAATACAACTTACTTCTTTCAAAGCATTTAATAAATTTTGTGAACTAGCCAATACTTTAAGTGTATTTGTACATGGCGGTGTACGTGACTGTATAGATTCATAATATCTATCCTTTACATACCGTTTTCCATCTAACCAAGTTGCTAAAAATCTATCACCAATTTTTTGAATATTATCTAATTTATTAAAAGGAATCCATTCTATTACATTTTCATATTTTGTTGTTTTAAGTTGTAATTCTTTTATGCAATCATCGACATCCTTATTTCCACTTGTCCATCCTCGTTCTGTCTTCTGAGGATCACACGTCTGACACCAAGCTTTTGATGTATTATATCGGTTGCAATTTGCACATTTTCCATGAATCTGTCTTCTTTCAAAACCAAACTCACTATATACTAACATATATTCATTTGTGGTTATGTTTTGAGTTAATCCATGTACTTCAATTCTGGCGTTCCCTAACTGTACGTAATCTCTAAACTTTTTAGTATTTAGAAATATATAAATATAAATTAAAATAAATCTTGCATAAAGTATTTGCAGTACATTAATAACTTACTTCTTTCAACGTATCGTTTAAATTTAGCGATCTAGTTAATGCTTTAAGTTCCACTTTACATGATGGTATACGTGCCCGCGTACAATAATCATCGTATCCAACTATAGATCGTATTCCATCTAACCAAGTTGCTAAAAATATTTCACCAATCATTTGAATGTTATCTAATTTATTAAAAGGAATCCATTCTATTACATCTGCATAATATGTAGCATTAAGTTGAAATTCTTTAATACAATCATCGATGTCTTTATTTCCACTCGTCCATCCTTGTGTTGTCTTATGAGGATCACATGTCTGACACCAGGCTTTTGAAGTGTTATTTCGGTTACAGCTTTCACATACATCATTATCCACATCCCTTATAGAATAAAATTCATCAAACACTAACATGTATTCATTTGTATTTAGGTTTTTAGTTACTCCATATATTTTAAGATTGTTATTATTTAACTGCGTATAATTCGTAAATTTGTTAATATTTTAATAACAAACCTCCATAATTACACTTTCATAATTGCACACCCTCTTATAAATGAACCTTTGCCACTGGTCCCGTATGCACGAAATTTTAAAATTTTTACATTAAAATTCACCTGCAAATGTGTACGCCCTTTATAAATGAATTAATTATAAAATTTTAAGTTGGAACTAACATTTTAAATGCCATCTTTATGTATCTATTAAAACAAAGCAAATAAGTTTTGATTTTCTGGTACTTTTTAGATAATTTGCCACCAAAATGATCGACTCAATACGTAAGATGATTTTACGAGCCAAAAACTTAAAACGCAATCACAGAATCTTGAGATAACATCTAAAGTGATACATATAAATAATGATCTCATTATAATAGATTCATCAAGATGACAAAACAGTCCGGTGGATCAAAAGTTATTCAAGTCAGAGACATTTTCTTTAAATGCACATCTTCTATAAAAGGGGCACTCATGGCTGGTTCCAGGAGGGTGCAATTGTTTTAATAATTTAAATATTTTAACTCACCTTTCCTTCTAAAAACATATTTAATGTTACAAGATCCACTGTATATCTTGGTTTACGTGACTGTATGTATTCACAATCTTTAAATACATCAAAACATAAATGCCCATTTTCATCTATGATACTTAAATCATCTACGTATCGTATTCCATCTAACCAGGTTGCTAAAAATCTATCACCAATTTTTTGAATATTATCTAATCTATCAAAAGGAATCCATTCGATTACATCTTCGTAATTTGTAGCTTCAAGTTGAAGTTTTTTAATAGATTCATCGAAATTCTTATCTCCACTTGTCCATCCTTGTGTTGCCTTTTGAGGATCACACGTCTGACACCAAGCTCTAGAAGTGTTAGATCGTTTGCAATTTACACATGTCCCATTTTGCTTATCTCTTTTAGAAGCAAATTCATCAAATATTATCATATACTCATTTTTCGCAGTATCTTGAGTTAGTCCATATACTTTAAGCACACCATTATCTAGCTGTACATAATATATAAACTTATTAAAATGTTTATAAACATAAAATATGAATTAAAATAAAGTATATGCCACTTTGGTTATATCAACACTCCAAAAATATTGTCAAATATATCCAGTTGTCGGTTTAATCAAACGCATTTTCATATTAAGTATAGAGGTTCAAATTTTAAAATGTTATTATAGCTAGATATAATTATATCTAGATTTCGTTATAACCAGAGTGACATGTTTACAAGAATAATTTAAGATTTAACCTACTTCATTTAACATATCTAATAAACATTGTGACCTAGTTAATATTTTAAGCTCCACCTTACATGTTGGTATACGGGATTGTATATAGATATTTTGATCATTTTTATATTTTGCTCGTATTCCATCTAACCAGGTAGCTAAAAATTTATCACTAATTTTTTGAATATTATCTAATCTATTAAAAGGAACCCATTCTATTACATTTTCGTAATTTGTAGCTTTAAGTTGAAGTTCTTTAATACAGTTATCGATATCATTATTTCCACTTGTCCATCCTTGTGTTGTTTTCTGAGGGTCACATGTCTGACACCAAGCTGGCGATGTATTATATCGGTCGCAATCTACACATTTTCCATTATCTTTATAACGATAAATAAATATATCAGCCATAACTAATAATAAGAACGTTAATCACAATTATATAGCATGATATGTAACACAAATCCTCATATCATGTGTCGAATACCGCCTTTAATGATCAACAATACTGAATAACTTATAAAGTGATAGTAGTAATGCTTCGGGAAACAGGTCTTTGCCTTTTTTTGTTCATTTAAATAATATATACGTATATGTATAATGCAGATCAGTATGATATCGTGTTTGCAAGGGCGACATCTTAGGTAGCGTTCCCAATGATCAGGTCAAAACAAATGTGTTTTTGTTTTTAAAAAAATTACGTGTAAAATTAAAGCAAGAAAACCAAGTTATAATTAGGGTTATGGTTAGAAAAATATAGTGGCTACTAGTAAATTTCACGAGGACCAATTTTAACTAGGACGCAATAGATGGTTCCAAATAAAAATTCTGTTTTTTGTCAAAAAGTGAGTTTGCTTCGATTTTTACATTACATCTGATCTTAAAATTCGATTGGTTAAAATTACAGGGGTGAACAATTTTTTGTGGGAGTGCTAGGGTAGGGTCTAGGCACTAACCACTAGCTTCTATTTTATTGGCTGCAGTATGTCGATCCTGATTCCATAAATGGTTGGTCTAATAAATATCAGAAATTGAATAAGTTTCATTTGATAAGTAGAAGATTTAATGCGTTTTTACATACCAGATATGATACGACTAGGAAAATGCATGGCATTATGGGTCCAGAGCGTATTATATGATGATTATTTTTTTACACAAATACAAAATTTGAATACATCAGAAACGTAATTTGGAAATTTTTTGTCTGTCCGCCCATGTGAGCAAATTACATTTCTGATGTGTTCTTCATATAGTTTATGTAGATGCATCAAAAAAGTAACTTTAAATATATCAAAAACGTAATTTTTGTATTACACTAAAAGTCCATCGCTATGCTCCAGACAAAAATTTGGTGTTGTTGTTACTGTTGTTGGATAAAATTTCTGTAGTCAAGTTTCACCAAGTTTAAGGTTTCATTGGAGAAATTTTTTTCTGATCAAGTTGGTCAGTCAAATTTCACAGTGGTCAACTTTAACATGAACAAAAAAATCCTGTTGTAACAAGTTTTTCCTGGGACAATCTAGTCTTGACAAGTTTGCTGTAAATAAGCTTCAGGTAATTAAGTTGTAAAATTGCAGATCAAAAGTATAAATTTTATATAATCATATGGAGAGATCAATTATAACTACACCTAATACTTCATTTTGATCTTATAAATAAATTCATATAGGGCAGCGTCAACTAAAACAAGGCTTATGACTTTTTTTCTATTTTGAGAAAATCACGTTTAAAATTTTGTATAACAATAACATGATGATCTATTATGAGTATAACCTGCTGGATCAACATTTGTTAGTCATTTACATGAATCTATTTCTATGACTCTGCAGCAAGGATCGACAACCGGATATTCAAATTCTAATTTTAGATCACGTTTAATCGTATACAGCATTTCAAAAAGTAAGCATCTGTAAAAATTTTACTATGTAAATCAATGCTTTAAATGTCAAATTATATAGAAAAATTTCTGCTTTATATGATGGTATAGTTAACTCATTTTTGCAAAAAATGCTATAAGCCTGGTTTATTTGACACTGCCCTATATTATAATTAAAAAAAGAGTTAATATATTTGTAACCATAGGTTATAATAAATTTTTTGTAACCAGGTCCATAACTAAGCCCAGATGTAATATAGTTAGGGTTAGGGTTAGAGTAATGTTAAAGTTAGAGTTAGGGTTAGATTGTACTTGGTTAGGGTATTAATATTAAAATTACTACAAAATCATGAGAGGAGCATTTTTTGTTAGTAGTACAACAGGGTTACCCTAGTAAAAGTTTGAGTTATTAACAATTTTATAAAATATGGTTACAGTAACCATGGCTACAAATATATTAATCTTTAAAAAAAATAATATTTGAATTTTGATTTATTTGGTTGAATACAGTGCAGGACAGCAAGAGACATCCAATCTATACATATAGGTGCCAATTTTGAATGCTTATATAATCAATTCTAATTGCCAATTTTTGTATAATTGATTTTGATTGGTTAAAAACCTATATATATTTTTTTATATTAAATACCAATTTTTTGAACTTATAAAAACTTTAATTTCTTATAATAGTTATCCGATTTCTCATATATATGAAATTTAAAAAATTATATATAAAATTACTATAAACTTTGAAGCAATAATATTTCTTAATCTACATATTAATTTAAAATTAAATTTCACGATTATATAAAGCAAAAGGAGCTGAATAAAAAAACCTTTCCTGCCAAGCACAGTTCTGACATCTTTGTACAAATCAAAAATGTAACTTTACCAAAAACAAATATTTTCTGATTTTAAGATAAGAAGCATATATAAATACATGCTTCGAACAACTTCCTTATGCTAGAAGTAGGTTATCTTGTAAGAAAAATGGGTTGTCTATGTACAAACATTAAAATTTTTAACTTTGCAATTTTTTCATAGATAACCTATTTTGGGCACTTAAGCAAAATTGTTTAGTATGTAATTTTACTTGCGTTTAAGATCAAACCATGTTTTTTCAGCTATTTACTAAGTAAAATTAGAAAAAAATTTTTTTCTTAAAAATTTTTTAGAAAATAAATTTTTTTAATTTTGACACTATTTTTTGTAAATGGCTAAAAAAACGCGTTTGGCCTCAAATATAAGTAAATTTATATACTGAACAACTTTGCTTAAGGCACAAAGTAGGTTACCTAATAAAAAAATGTTTATAATACAAAGTTAAAAATTTTAATATTTGTACATAGACAACACATTTTTTTTGCAATGTAATCTATTTTTGCATATAAGAAAACTTGTTTGGAGCATGCATTTACATATGCTTTTCATCTTAAAATTAGAAAATAATTGTTTTTGGCACAGTTACATTTTTGATTTGTGCAAAGATAGTAGAACTGTGGCTTGGCAAAAAAGGTTTTTTATTCATTTTCTTTTGCTTTATATAATTGTAAAATTTAATTTTAAATTAATATATATATTGCTGCTTCAAAGTTTATAGAATTTTTTAAAATTTCATATACATGAAATTTTTATGTACAGTAACAAATTGGATAGCTGATAACTTCTTCAAAACAAAAATAAAAAATCCTCTAATGTAGTTTATCTAAAAATCTATCAAACTGTTAGAGGGTTTTTTGATTTAGCTTGTTATAAAGAAGTTATAACACTTTAAAGTTTTCTTAATAAATGTTGGATGTCTTTTGCCATTCTGCACTGTATAATAGCTTTTTACATTTATAAATATATAAATTTTTTTAATTTTTTCTTTTAGATGTAGAAAACTTTTATTTAGGATATCACTGCGAATTTTTGACCAAATTCAATCAAAATTTTTTTATTTAAATTCTACAGATCTGTGGAATTAAAATAAAAATTTTTTATTAAACTTAATCAAAAATTTACAGAGATATCGTTAATAGAAGTTCTTGCAAACAATTTTAGCGTAAAACCTGGATATCTCTCATATAGATTTTGGCCAATTTTTATCTAATTTTTTAAAAAATGACAAAACTATATATACTTAAATAACTTTTGATTTAGTGATCAGAATTGAATAAATTTTTTGTTAGATGCACCTCACTGAGAGCTTCATTTTTTTTTAAAATAAGTTTATTCAAATTGGACCACTAGATGCCAAAATAATTGCTAAAACTAGTTTTTGCTTCTTAAATTTGCTAAAATGCATAATATATGGGAAGAGTTAGTAGAAAAGGGCCAAATTTTTTCTAAGTAAAAGTTTTCTTGACTTAAGCTTAATTATCTTAACAACTATCTTAATAAATTTAATAAATTTTTTTATTTTAATTCTATATAATTTTAAGATTAAAATAAAAAATTTTTAGCAAATTTGATTAAATAGTTGTCAAAATATTTTAATTTAAAAATTAAAAAACTTTTACTAAAAATGATTTGTCCCTTTTCTACTGTCTTATCCCATATGACCTCTGTATTAGTTGTCTGGGTTCCTTTTTTTGTAATATATTTTGGAAATAAAAAATCCTTTATTAAAGATATTTCTATTAGTTTTTAACCAAATCTAATAAAAATTTTTTTATTTAAATTCTTCTATATATTTGTAAAATTAAAATAAAAAAATTTTTATCGAATTTGGTCAAGAACTTATAGAAATATCTTTGGTAAAATATTTTTTTATTTCCAAAAATATATTTTGTGTACTAAAATTATTTACAAAAAAATCTGAATCTAGTTGTAAATGAAAAATCTAAATATTTTTATAAATATTAATCTGTTTGGTTGAAATTTTTATATTAGATTTTTGAATAAATAAAAAATTTCTTACTTAGTAGTATTTTTGAGATTTTTTTAAAGAAAGTTCTTTTAAAAGCAGTCAAATTTGAGGAAAAATTCTGCAAAAAATATTATGCATTTGAATTACAAAAATATTAATATCTCTAAGAGTTTCTAATATTTTTCTACTTTACAAGTTAAAGATATTCACTACAAGTTTAATTAGAAACAATATATGGTGCCAGCAGCTTTAAATCTCCATAAAAAATAGCTTCACAAAAAATACTACTCCTCTTTCAAAAATTTATAAAATGTAAAACTAATCCACAAGTTTTATTCTTTATGATCTAAAGAATAAAACTTGTGGTTTAGATTTTAATTTAAGGCTAAACTGGTAGAGCAGTAGCCTTTTAAAAATTGACAATTTATTAGTAAATTGTAAAAATGTGAACATATATGTTTTTAATTTAACCCAATCAGAATGCAGCAATTTGGTCACGTGACACTACTTTCTGGGCTGTCAAAAAAATTATATAACAAAAAACAATACTTTTACTTTCTAGACAAAAAAAAAATATCTCTAAAAAAAAAAAAAAAAAAAAAGAGCCAATTGTGCATTTTGATTGGGTAGACTAATATCACATGACTTTTAAGCAAAAGTGAACAAAGTCACATGATTGGAGGTTTAAAGCCACTAGCACCATAACAGAATATTAAAAAGCAAAAACAAAGAAGCTGTACTAAAATTGTTTACATCAAATATATCCTCATAAGTTTTTGACCAAATTCAAAAATTTTTTTATTTTAATTCTACTATTCTATAGAATTCAAATAAACAAATTTTTTTTAAATTTGATCAAAAACGCATAGAGATAATATTAATAAAAGTTTTTAATAGTTGAAATATTTAAATATCAAAATCAAAATGATCTACATGTATTATGGTGTGAATAGCAAAAATCCACAGTGCAAATAGCAATTCCTATATAATATATATCGAGTAAGTTTTGTAAAAGATTTTTTTATAGTAACATAATAGAAACTATATAATTATTCCAACACAAACTAACTTGACTTTTAACTATTCATATAATAAAGTTACTATATTTATATGAAAAACACACATGAGCATTATTTCAAAAATTGCATTTTCTTTTTAGGTTATTTCAAGTCATTTACCATCTCTGCTCTAAACAATACTAATTGAAGTCATATTTGAAAAATAGCTAACAGAGGTCAAAAATTTGCAAAATTAGCAATTTGATTGGCTAAAAATTTTTATCCAATCAAATTGCAGAACAACTATTAGTGGCTCAAATATAGCCTCTGTTAGTATTATTTGGTATTCTAATTTAACTAAATATTATAACACTAGAAGTCTATAACAAAGTTTTTTATAATAACTTATGATAAAAATTATAATAATTCTACTACAAATTAATTTAATCTTAACTATATAGAAATTTAGTGATACAAATCAAAAATCGAATTAATCGATTAGTTGTAAAGTTGACAACTAATCGATTTGAATTTTACAGACCCAACTTAGTCGATTAATCGATTAGTCGACTAATCGATTAGTCGATTGGACAACTAATCAATTAATCGACTAGTCGATTGATCAATTAATTGACTAGACAATTGGTTGTTTAATCAACTGATCATATAAGAATATCAACCTGGCTGTTTCAATTGCTATGTATATTTTACCAAGTTTCGTTTATTATTTATTCAACTAATCAATTAGTTGGCCAATCAATTAGTTGGTCAATCGATTAGTCAACTAATCGATTAATCGATTAATCGATTGGCCAACTAATCGATTAGTTGAATAAAATCGATTAATCAATTAGTTGGATAAAATGATTTATCAACTAATCGATTGAAAAATTTTCATCGATTTGTATCACTATAGAAATTATAATTATTTTAATGCTACAAACTCAATCTCCTTTTGAATAGTAATTAAGTTCTTTAACAGAATTTTTATAGCAACTCATAATTAGAGATCAAGTCTTTTATAGTATTCTTTTTTTTATATTTTATTGAAACCTCATAACTATCTTAATTTTTATATCTCCTGCAAAGTAGTTATTAATAGTGGTTCTGTTTCTTGCTCACTCTACTATTATGACTCTACCTTATTTGTTAATTTTTCTAGTGCATATTATTATTTATTTTATTAAAATTATTTTATTATTTTTGGCTATATAACTATATAATTGGTTATATCTATTCTTTTAATTAAAGTATTTATTTACCTCTTTTTACCTTTTTATGTGCTAATCTATTTAATTTTTGCTAATATAATAGATTGATAAATAAGTATAACATTTGAAACTGTGCATAAGTATTATGATTATTTTTTTGAAATTATTTTAAAAAATGAATTTTTGGCCTTATCAAAGTTGTAAGGGCACTAGTGGCACCTATTTATACTTGTATATAATATAAAAAATTTTGATAAGCTCAAATTTAATAAACAAATTTAGAAGATAGTTTTAATTTATATATACATGCACTAGAACCCTAAACAGTCTATATGAGATTATATTTAAAAAATTGCTAATATAGGCCCTTTTTTAAAAATTGTAATATTAAAGTTATATTTGAAAATAGCTATTTACTAAATAGAATATATTTGAATTATATAATAGGATAACTATTACAAATTTTATATTTAAAATATGCTAATAGAAAATATGAAATAAGATTTTTTTTAAAAAAAGTATATTTCAATATTTTTTAAAAAATAGAGACTGGTTTTATTTTAAGAAAGTAAGTTCCAATTTTTATACTGTATTTTCATGTAATAACATGCATGTGCATTATTTCGAAATTAGTACTTTTTAAAAATTGCCTATTTGACTCAAAATAATGCACATGTGTGTCCTGAAATAACGAACTCTCTCCCTAAGAGTTTCACGATAAATATAAGTATATGCATATGTCTATTAAAATTGGTAATATTTATCTGAAATATCGCACATGTGCATTCTGAAATAACGCACAGGTGTGCATTATTATACAAAAATATGGTAATTTTTTTAAAGAAAGTAAGTTCCATTATTTTTTTGCTTTGTTTTTGTTTTTGCTTTTGTTTTTGTTTTGTTTTTGTTATATTTTAGTTTTGTTTTTGTTTTGTTTTTTTTTGTTGTTTTTGAGTTTGATTTTAATTTTGATTGATTTTTATTAGCTTTTTTTTATTTTTGTTTTGTTTTGTTTTAGAGAAAGTAAGTTCTGTTTTTTTTTTTAGAAAATATTGTATCATAAATTTTATTCAAAAGCAAACTTAAGGTAAAAAGGGGTAATTTGACAAATAAGATAATTTGACGAATTTGAATATCGCATGATCTAATAATTGGGATCAAATAATTTTTATGCCATTCGATTCGTCTCGATGAGACGAATCGAATAGTACAAAAATCACCCGATTCTGATCACTGGATCACAAGATATCATTGATTATTTGCCAGGTTTACACTTCGTCAAAATCCCCCTCAAGGACCTTTTTTGTATAGCATATAATCGATGATATATCATGACTCGGTGATCAGAATTGGATGATTTTTATACCATTCGATTGGTATCATCGAGACGAATCAAATGGTATAAAAATTATCTGATTCTGATCACTGGATCACATGAGATATCATCATTTCGTCAAATTACCCCTACCTCTCTAAATTTAAACTTTTTGATATGATGTATAATTCCATTTAATGTCACTTTAAAAAAAGATGTTATATTACTAATTTTATATAAAATAATTCTAAATAATGTATAAAGTTAATTACAAAAAATAAAATATTTATTAATATTAAAATAAATAAGTTTTTATATTAGTTATTTTAACTTTGTCAAATTACCCCTTTCTACCTTATATTTCAAAAAAATAATAAAAACTAAAATTCATATCTAATATTAGAAATATAGAGTATATATACCAATATGAAATTGTCAAATAAAAAAATTTACTATGATGCCCAAATATAAGATCATATAAATTATTCAGTCAGGTTCTCATGTACCAATATATACAGACTACATGTACTAGTTACATGGTTTGTAATGCAGATTATAGAATAAATATTTTTTATAAAATTTAAGTAATTAACAGATAGGCCTATTTTAAATAGTAAATTACAATAGTGGCCTACTTTCAATTATTTATTTTAAAGGTTTTATAAAAGAAAACTGAATTTACAAAATATTTTGCAATAGTTCAGAAAGTTGAATTCTAAATTACATATATATTTAAAGTATAACTAAAAGTAAAATTAAAAATAATTTGGCCTCTAATATTACTCATTATTTTATAGTACACAGTATATTAAAGACTTGTATTCAACTAATTTTAAAAATCTTTTTTAGCATTTCTGATTATGATAATTTATTTTAATACAAAGAATCATATTTTTGTGATAGCTTTTAAAGTAGGTTGTCGGTAATTTACTTTTTTTGGAGGTTGTCTACCCATATGACATTTTTGTGTAAATCAACCAAATGGAGTCATGAAATTTTGTTTATATGGATCAGACTGAAGAAAAAACAAAAAAAATGCAAGAACATAAAAACAGCATTCTAAACCTATCTTGGGCCATTAATAAAAAATGTTAGGAAGGTAATTTTACCTATATTAATCCTAACACTAATCAGACCCTAATGCTAAACAGTCACTGATACAGATTTTAACTAAAATTTTAAAAAATCACGTGGGTACATGGCTTCAGCCATCCTCTTTTTTGTTTAGTTAATAAAAAAACTCAATTTGCAATTTTTCAAAAAAAAAGTGCAATAATTTTTAGCTTTAAAATGAAATAAATTGAAAGCAGTTGTAAAACTTTATTCAAATCATTAAATTGAATAAAGAAATATATTTATTAATTTGATTCAAATATTGAATATTATTATTTATTAATTTATTTATGAATTATAATGTTGGTTGAGTTCAAACTTCTAGATTTGTACTTCTCTTGGGACCAATCATAAGCATAAATTTAATAAAAACAGTTTTATAAGTGTGTTATTAGTATAATTGAGACTTAAGGTGCAATTATAGAGGTGTGAATTTATATAATATATATTTGTTAATTTGTTAACTTGAAAAAGCTTTTTATTACTTTAAAATTGTAATTTATTATAAATTTTTTGTTATTTTTATTGTATAAAAAACAATAAAAATTAAAAAATAATTTGTTTGCTTTCAAATAAAATAAAAAAAATTATTTTAACAAAACCTTGCTTATACCAACTATGTAAATTATATTAGCTATATTGATTATATTAGGCTTAACTACTTTAATTCTTAAATCTAAATATAAATAGAGATGGACAAGTTTATAAAGTATTATTATTTATTTTACTAATTATTTCTTATAATTTTTGTATAATAAATAATAAGTAAAGAATTATTAACTTAACCTGATCAGCAAATTTAAAATTTGCCTTCCAGTCAAAAGTGATATTTATTATAGAGAATAATTAATAATAATATGTGAGTATTTTGGTGTAAAAAATAATTAATTTTGATTTTATTATTAAATTGCCCATGTTTAAATATACTGTATATTCTAATTGGACTTTTAGCTGATTTAATAATTTGGCTAGTTATTTATCTCACAAGCTGTTAATACAATATATATAATTAAATAACATTAAATTTGTTTAATTATTGCAAAACCTAAAATAATGAAAATATCTTATATAAAACTCTATCTGATCTTTATGATAATTTAGCTAAAAAACTAAATTTTAGTATTAATAAGAACTTAGTATTAAACAAAAAAAGATTTTGAAAGAACTAGAAGTATACAAAAACTCTAACATATTACTTACAATATGTATTAGTGAGCTAAAGAAAAATTGGTAGCATATGAATATGATAGATAATATCCCTTAATTTGTAAAGGATTGTAAATAAATTTGCTTGTATAATTACTATAAATATATCTCTGATTTATTTTTTTAATTATTTAAAATATTTAAATAAAATTTGGTATAATAATATTTGAAAACAAGAACTTATTTTTGAATAATTTAAATTAATATTATGAGGCAAAAATTAATATTGCTTGTAAGCTAAAAATATTAAATTTTAAAGAAATTTTTTAACTAAAAAAATATTTTACAATATCTTGGTAAATTCTTTAAATATTGGCTTTAAAAATATAAGTTCTAATGCAATATTATAGTTTATATAAAGAATGACAACTTTTATTATTTCACTTTAAATAATTTACTTGTAAAAAATTAAAACTTATATTAGAAGAATTTTTTATAAACAAAAACATATAAAATTTGAGAAAATATAGAGAAAAATTCTTAGTTAAAGTTCTAAAACAAAAATTTAAACTTTATTACACCGAAGTTTTTTAATAATTTTAAAAAATTTTTATAATTAAGTTGATAAAACAGAAATAATATTATATTTTTTACTTAGAAAGTTTATAGCTAAAATTAATATTTAAAGTTTTATTTAAAAAATTAGCTAAATTTGCTTGTATTACAATTTAAGGAATAAGTATAAACATATAGAAAGTATTAAGATAGTAAATAAATTAAACATCTTAGATAATATAAATTAAAAATTTATTAAAATTTAATAAAATACTTCGGATTAAATAACTTAACCTTAAACTTTTGAAGTTGTAAGCTTGAATGCTTTCATATTCGAATCTAAAAGTAAATTCTATTGATTTATATAGTATAAAAATGCGTTTCCTGATTTTCTTTACAAGATTTTAACCTATTACCTATTTAAAGTTATAGCTCACAGAAAGCCATTACTTGTGCACATCAACTGATCTACATTTGTACCAAGAATTTGTAAACTAAAAGAAAGAAGCCAAAATTGTGGCCATTTTTTAAATTTTAATATTTTGTAAAAGTGCATTGTTTTTTCATGTTTTTTTATACTAATTTAATTGTAGAAGACCCAGAATAACTTTTCTTAGAGCAAAAATGCATTCTAGCTAGTACTTTTTAGAAGAAAAATTTAAAATTCAAATTCATATATTTGTGTAATTTATAAGGATTCCATGGCAAAATTTTAGATATAACAAATCATAAAACTGGTACGTAGTGATTTGAACTAAGAAATTTTCCTTAATCAGTCAACAGAACTAAAATCTTTGGTGTCTACTGATTGCAACTAATTAAGATTACTAATTTTATTTTCAGGAATTTATGTACCTTTATTCAAATTTTGTCTCAACTTTGCTTGTTAACTATATGTTCATTAAGACCTTTGCTGAATTATAATACTATTTAAATTTTGTCAACTGATTCTTAGCTGATTGTATTGGTCAATCAATTAAGCAATTACTCAACTAGTTACCCAAAATTTATTTAGTTCAAGTCAGTTAACAGATTATAGCCTACTAGTTCAAATAACTATGTATGTATATACATCTTATACAGTATACTATAACAAATAATTTTTCTTGCATTTCTGTATTTGTATATATTCAAATCTAAAAGTGAATTCTATTGATCTACATATATAAAAATGAGTTTCTGATTTTCTCATCAAGTTTTAAACCTATTATCTATTTAAGGGTAGAGTGTACATAAATCATTTTTCATATGATATGCATTGTCAATTTTTTTGTATAACAGATTATATAGTAAACACAACTCTGATTAGATAATTATCTGTTTTATCATAGAAATATTTTTACTATTTATTTTGTGTAATCTAGGCAAATTCAAAGCTCCCAGACAAATTTAGCTATATAAGAAAGTATATTTTTTTTAAAAATAATACAACTGATAAAGATTTTACTACTATAAATAAAAGATTAATCTGTATATTACCAAATTTGAAAAAGATTGACAGTGGTTTTAAGAAACTTTTATTAGTGGCATATTTCAAATTTTGCATGAAATCCCAAAGTACCACCAAAATCATATGATAAATAATCTATGTACACTCTATTCTTAAAGTTATAGTTCACAGAAAGCTATTACTTGTACAAATCAACTGATCTACTTTTTGTACCAAAAATTTATGAAATCATCTAAAGAAAGAAGCTAAAATAGTAGCTATTTTTTAAGATTTAATATTCTGTAGAAGTGCATTGTTTTTTATGTTTTTTATACTATTTTAATTGTAAAAAAGCTTGAATAACTTTTCTTAGTACCGTAAACTGCCATATAAAAGATTTCTTATGATAGTAGACCCACTATGTATTATTACTGGGTCTACAGTTATAAAAGATAAAAGATCCAGGTATACTATAGGATCTAAAATGATAAAAGACCCAGGTGTACCATAGGATAAACATTCAGATAGCTTGAAAATTAAAATGTAATTTGTATTATTTGCTATTTATATTGACCAGTACTGGACCCCCTATCTATACAATAGACTTATGGGTCTACTATTGGGTTTAAAATTGAGAAAATGTAACAGACCCAAGTTTTTTATATAGCAGTTTATGGTACAACTCTCTCTGATGATCACTTGGACAATTTTTTCAAACACTGACCTGTAAAAAATTTTATAGTTAATATATAAAATTATTTACAAAACTTCTTTTTATGAGTGTCTGGAATATGAGTTCAATCCAGGAATAACTGAAAAAGAGATGAAAAAGACTTCTTAGCCTTGGCTCACTAGTATAAAACTCAAGAACTATTGAATATAGTTAGCTATAATATAGCTAGAAGTATTTGTCAATATAATTTAAACTTTGGTTTAAGTTATATATATAGTTATTATGTTATTCTATAAACTACAAAACTTACATGGTTTCAAATCTATTAAAACAAGTTGGTCCCTCTAGCATGTCCCTCATCCCTTTGACTTTTTCAGAATTTCAACAGTGGGCATTCTGGTTTACCCTTCCAAAAGATCAGCAATGTTTACTCCTTCCAAATTGGGAATGCAGCTACAAGTGGATTTAGTCATACTGAAATAAATAATAAATGATATATATAATATTTTGGAGAATTTACCGAAATGAAATTTTTTTCTAAAAGGTTCTTTTTTAGCTATAGTTTTTTATATATATTTCTCTGCAATTTAGATAGGGTTTTTTGCTAGTATTAGTTTTTTTTATACATATGTTAAGTAATTTTAGATAGAACAGAGACTCCTTTATTTGGTATTATATAATTTTTACAACCTTATACAGATTAAAGTAATATTCCCACTGGGTTTTAGTACTTTATTAAATTTGTATTTTTTTTTTTGATTCCCTATTTTTTTCTATTTATTGTTAATATCTCACTTTTCCTTTTTTTTTCTTTTTTTTTATTCAGGTTTTTTTCTTTTTTTTCAAAAGCCTAATGTGACTTTTGGTAACTTAAGTTACTGGTGCGCATATTGCATTTGGGCACTCATTTAGAAACAGCTAAATGAAGTTGGGTTTTACTTCTAAAAACATGTTAATTAATATAATCATTAGTTTAAGATTTCAAATAAAATCACAGCAAAGAGAAAAAAATTCTCTTAGAGTAAAAATGTATTCTAGCTAGTACTTTTTAGGAGAAAAATTTAAAATGCAAATTCATATATTTGTGTAATTTATAAAGATTCTATATAGCAAAATTTTAGATGTGACAAATCATAAGATAGTATGTAGTGATTTGAACTGAGAAAATTTTTTTAATCAGTTAACAGACTAAAATATTTGGTGTCAACTAATTGCAACTGATTAAGATTATTTATTTTATTTTCAGGAATTCATATACCTTTATTCAAATTTTGTCTTGACTTTATGCTTATTAATTATATATTTATTGATTTTCTTTTCAGAACTTTTAAGAACCTTTGCTCAATTTGATGCCATTAAATTTTGTCAATCAATTCTTAGCTGGTTGTATGGATCACCAATTAAGCATTTACTCAACCAGTTACCCAAAAATTATTCAGTTCAGGTCAGTTAACAGATTATAGCCCACCAGTTCAAATAACTACTGGTATGTACATATATGTGCATATCTCCATAAAGTATACTGTAACAAATAATTTTTTTGCATTCTATATTTGAATCTAAAAGTAAATTCTATTGATCTACACAGTATAAAAATGAGTTTCCTGATTTACTTCACAAGTTTTTAACCTATTACCTACTTAAAATTATAGTTCACAAAAAGCTGTCACTTATGCATATCAACTAATCTACTTTTTGTACCAAGAATTTGTGAACTGAAGAATAATAGAGGCCATTTTTTAAGATTTAATATTCTGTAGTAGAAGATCTAGAATAACTTCTCTTAGAGTAAAATGTATTCTATCTAGTACTTTTTAGGAGAAAAATTTAAAATGCAAATTCATATTTTTGTGTAATTTATGAAGATCCTATGGCAAAATTTTAGATGTAACAAATCATAAGACTGGTATGTAGTGATTTGAACTAAGAAAAATTTTCTTAATTAGTTAACTGAGCTAAAATATTTAGTGTCAACTGAACTGATTGCAACCGATTAAGATTACTCATTTTATTTTCAGGAACTCACTCAAATTTTGTCTCAACTTTACTTGTCAACTATATGTTCACTGATTTTCTTTTCAGAACTTTTCAGGACCTTTGCTCAATTATAATGCCATTTAAATTTTGTCAACCGATTCTCAGCAGGTTGTATGGGTCAACCGATTAAGCACTTACTCAACCAGTTACCCAAAATTTATTCGGTTCAGGTCGGTTAACAGATTATAGTCCACCAGTTCAAATAACTACTGTACGTATGTACTGTACATCTCCGTAACAAATAATTTTTCCTGCGTTTCTGTATTTGTATAATTCTTTTAAGTTGTCCCAGCTTCCATAATTGTGCCATTATAGTCATGTTTAACCTACCTTAATAGTATTAGTGGCTTAACCATGTGAATTTTCCCTAATCTGTATATGCACTCGCATAAACTTGATAGAAGGAGTTGCCTGCGGGGAAGCATGTGTAAATCAGAATTAATAGTATAGGCATTATGATCTTTGCGTAGGCATCATACGAAATGAGAATGTTATAAAGGGTTAGTCTCACCTTTATTCATCATATAATGTATCTAATGTATGCTCTCCAAAACCATCCTTATTTAAAAATATAAATATACATTCTTTTTGCAATAAATGCCTAATAAATCATGAAAATCCGCGTCCCATAAATTACTGCTAAATTCATGTGACCTTCTAACGTGAATTAAACTCGGCATGAATACAAGCTCTCCCATACGATGGTGACAATATAAACTGGTGGTACGTAGAAATAGATTTCTTAAATTATCAATCTTAATAGGGTAAACGCGGAACCGCTAAGAATAAAAGGTACGACTTAATAGCAATTATACTATGTATATTCTTAAAATAAGCCGCTGCTAAATTTGCTTATCCCAAATGCATCAGTTTACTTTATTCTATACAAAGTGTTGACATTTTTAGACGAAAAGCATTCGAATTACACAACACAGCATTTATTTGGACTATGCGGCAAATAATTTAGGTCAGAGATGATTTTTATTGAAAGTTATCAGAAGTATGAAAGAAGTAATTGATGGCCAGAATGGCAATGACATCCCGTGAAAAGCAATAGTAGCCAGTATCCACCTGTCGAAGCGAGCTGGGTGGCAGTGAGAAATGAATGAAGCGAAGAAATGATGGAATAATCCATCTCAGGGTAGGTTAAGTGGTCGCGCGAATTTTCCATTCAACTACTTGTGGAACTGGTTTCTTTATGTTTGATTTCATAATTGCCATTTCCGTTATAGCACATCCATTAATTGGTTCTTT
The DNA here is from genome assembly GCA_003550325.1 of Gigaspora rosea. Classification (NCBI taxonomy): domain Eukaryota; kingdom Fungi; phylum Glomeromycota; class Glomeromycetes; order Diversisporales; family Gigasporaceae; genus Gigaspora; species Gigaspora rosea. The sequence goes on along the minus strand of QKWP01000874.1, from coordinate 121,059 downwards.
ATTCAACGTACGTACTTATGTACGTGCACACATATGATGCAATATAAATATATGCATATCGCATATTCCAGTCCCCTCTAATACGTATTATTATAAATATAAAGTTTAATTATTGATTTTCGTTTATGTCAAACTAAAATACAAAACATAATAAAATCGACTAAAATAATCATTTCTTAAAGACGAGATTTTTAAATTTATAATTTATTTGAAATATGAACGATGAGAATGATTTCTTCTTTATGATGATATTAAATTGACAGGACAAAAACTCGGTAAAGGGTCAGCGGGTGAGGTTGAACTTGGAGAATATCAGGAAAAAAAGTAGCTGGTATTTTCCTTTTTTTGACTACTTTTTATGGTGAAAAAAAAATAAAATTTATTTTATAATACATGATTATGTCTTCATAGTCAAACGAGTGGCTAATGACGACATTAAAGAAATCATCAAAGAACTTAGAAAACATAAAAATCTTCGATCTGAATATATAATTGAGTTCTGTAGTGTGGTAAGGACCCCAAATGACAACACGTATTTGGTCACAAAATTTGCTGAAAATGGAACTTTACGTGATTACCTTGAAAAAAAAGAGCATGAGTATTTCACAAAAGCAAAAATGGCTGTTGATATCGCGTATGGTTTGATAGAATGCCATAAAAATGAAATTGTACACTCAGACCTTAAAGCAGATAATATTTTAGTAGATAAAATTTAACATTAAAGATTTCTGACTTCGGTTTAAGTACTACTAAGAAAGCGTTAAGTCTTGGTGAACAAGGTGGAGGTAAGTAAATGACTTCATATTTTAAAAAACAAAGAATGTCTATAGTAAATTGTTTAATTTCATTAGGGGCTTGTGGAGAGCACCTGAACGTTTTGCTTATAATTCCAAACCATATGAAAAGTACAAAGATGATCCAAAATTTTCAAAACTATTTGATGAAAAAATGGCGAAGCATTATAAAGATCAGCCACATCTTTCGGGTAAATTTCTATGTGAATCACATATTTTGAATTTATTAGCAACTGATAATCTTCAAATCTAATAATAATTTAAATCTATCATAATTTATTCAATTCAATTTCTTTATTTACGTAGATGTTTATAGTTACGGATTAGTTGTGTGGGAAATCGCGACAAACGACATGGTGTATGTTTATCTGTACAGTATTAAATTTTAAGCTTTTTTTTTTTTTGAATATAACTATATTATTTTTATTGTCATATAATTTATAGCCTATATCCCGAGGTAAAAAATGTAGTATCTCTCCTGGAAATTAAAATTCGTGATGATATTAAAGATTTAGTGAAAGCACTTGATCGAAAAAATGTCCCGACTATATTTAGATACGTGATCAAGGAATGTTGTGTGTTTGATCCACTTAAGCGTATTGACCTTATTGAAATTATATTAGATCTGAAAAATATGTACAAAAATATTGTATGGAATGACCATGGAAGATCTCATTTCCTTAAAGGTGAATTTCAAGAGGCGATCAATAATTATACGTGGCCAATAAATAGTGACTCTAAGGATGTAATAGCGTTAATGGGGCGTGGAGAGGCTTATTACAAATTGAGAAAATATAAAGAAGCACTTAGTGACTATACTAAAATATTAGAATTTACCCTAAGAATTCCGATGTTTTGAATAAACGAGGTACAACTTACTGTAAGATGTCCAAATATAAAGAATCACTTATTGATTAAATGAGTCACTAAAAATTGAACCTAACAATGCAAATGTATTAAGATTTCGTGGAATTTCATATTATTTTTTGAATAATTATGAAAAATCACTTATTGATTTAAATGGATCATTAAAAATCGAACCCAACAATGCAGATGCATTAAGATTCCGTGGACATTCATATTATCAGTTGAATAATTATAAAAATCACTTGAAGATTATACTAAATCATTAGAAATTGAACCTAACATTGTAGAAGTATTAAGATTTCGCGGTCATTCATATATTTTGTTGGAAAATTATGAAAAATCACTTGAAGATTATACTAAAATATTGCAAATTGAATCTAACGATGCAGATGCATTAAGATTTTGCGGATATTCGTATTTTCAGTTGAATAATTATGAAAAATAACTTGAAGATTTTACTAAATTATTAGAAATTGAACCTAACAATGCATATGCATTAAGTTTACGCGGCCAATAATATTTTTGGTTGAAACATTATGAAAAATCACTTGAAGATTATACTAAAACGTTACAAATTGAATCTAACAATGCAGATGCATTAAGATTTCGCGGACATTCATATTATTTTTTGAATAATTATGAAAAATCACTTGAAGACTATACTAAATCATTAGAAATTGAACCTAACAATGCAGAAGCATTAAGATTTCGTGGATGTTCATATAATGTTTTAAAAAATTATGAAAAATCACTTATTGATTTAAATGAATCATTAAAAATTGAACCCAACAATGTAGATGCATTAAAATTTCGTGGACATTCATATTTTTTGTTGAAAAATTATGAAAAATCACTTGAAGATTTTACTAAATTATTAGAGATTGAACCTAACAATGCAGAAAAATTAAGATTTCGTGGACATTCATATTATTGTTTGAAAAATTATGAAAAATCACTTGAAGATTATACTAAATCATTAGAAATTGAACCAAACAATGCAAATGCATTAAAATTTCGTAAATATTTAATTAACTCAGAATCAGGGACAGTGATTTTCTGCGAGGACAACCTCAAAATTATGTGGTGACAAAATTTAAATTATGTGATGTGATGTGAACCATATTTGTCAAATTATGTGCGATTCTGCGGTAAACTTGATCAAATTATGTGCGATTCTGTAGCGTGCTTACCAAATTATGTGCGATTTTGTGACAAACGTAGCTAAAATTTGCCGGAACTTTCCGGACTTTTTTCGAAAAAGTTTTCACGACCTTGCTCGTAATTTGAGTTCAATCAAATTCTACGTCAGGAGATTACCGGATCTGTAAACTTTATCTATCGACTTGTCAATAAATTGCCAAACTATGTGACAATTCTTATAAATTGCCACATTATGTGCTATTCTGCGGTGATAAACACCAAATTATGTGATATAAACATATTTATGTGAATTCTGTGGTATTATGTGAAACACATAAATTACATCCCTGCTCAGAATTACTCATTAATTTATTATACTAAATATATTATGTAGTCATATTAATTGATGTTAAAAAAATAATAAATATAGTTATTGAATATTTAATCTTAATAAATCTTTCTTATTTTTCGTTATTAATTTTTGAAATGAAATGATACAACTTTTGGTGTGTAAACCTTTGAATAAATATTAAAAATTTTATTCATCTTTGAAAATGAAATGATACAACTTTTGGTGTGTAAACCTTTGAATAAATAAATATTAGAAACGTTTATTCATCAAAGAAAACCATAGTTTAATGGATTGAATAAATCTAATCAATGTTTAACTGTACTCGAATACAAATAATTTACAAACCCCAAAATTTAAATATTGGGTGACTCATTATTTTAAAATCTTTATGTTGGTTGACTGAAGAACTTCATATCATTAAGCCAACTAAAAATAACCTGGGAACGAAAGTTTGTCTTAATAAAAATTTTTATGAGATAATTTGTGCAAACATTAAGCAAAAGGACATCCTAGTCAAGACAAAACTCGCAAAAGGTTTTTGGGGTTTGCTTATTTTATTTTATTTATAATGTAAAAAGGCTCATATACAGTATTGTTTTATTCTAAATAAGATTTCTGCTGAAAAATTACTTGTTATATATAATAATCTGGATATGTTCTATGTAGTGAATATAAAAATTAATAAGTTCTTTTTTAGATTTATGTAATATTTATTATGCAAATTTTTATTACTTTTATTGTTTTTTTTTTCTTTTTTTTAAAGCATTTCATTTTTTTAATATAGCAGTAATTTATACAAATATTAAATTATTTGATTTATATGCAAAAATTTATGTAAAGTCTTTATAGATTATTTATTTGTTTTTTTTTTATATTTAAGATGATGCCTTGCTCGTATCTTTATATAAGTAATTATATAGGAAATCTATATAGACAACTTAAATTTTACAATGTCAAATACATATAATCACATTCAAGAAGAAGAGCTTAGACTAATTTATCTGCAACCTAAACCTACTAGAGTAGTCAAAACTCACTTAGATTTGGATAGTTAAAATATATTTGTAGAGATACTGTATTTGATTTACATGATGACCAAATAATAATTATGTGAAGTGCTTGGCCTATTGGTGAACATGTATTAGAACTAGAGCATGAAAGGCCACATGGACAACTAAAAGTGAATGCTTTGCAACAGTGGGTTTAGTGTGAGGGAGGTGGTGTTGTGGTAACTTAGTAGAGTTATTTTTAAGTATAATATTATTAGTTTTTTTCTAGTAAGCAAAAGTAAAACAGTATAGTTTCTATATTTGCTTATAGATTTCTCAGATATTTTAAAAAAAACTTTAATAATTATCTGAGAAGTTTGCTTGTAAGATATGTTAAAAGGTTGAAATAATTAAATCAGGAAAACTAAAACCAGCCCTTTGATATTAGAGTTTAGGAAATAGAAGTTTAAGAAAGTTGGTATTGGGTTGAAGAATAAATTGATTGTACTAGATTATTGAGTAAAAATAAATTAGTATCTGCATTTTGAATAATTTCTGATATAGCAGAAAGAATAATTTGGCTTAAAAGTGAATGATTTTGGCAGGTTAACCAGTAAGATGAAATATAGAAAGACTACAATAGAAACAATTAGAAGATAGAAGTATATTAGGAAACATGGTGTAGAAATATGAGTAGTGTGCAGATTATTGAATAGGTTTTTGATTTTGAAGTATTTGAGTAGCTAAGTTTAAGATTAGTAAAGATGTCAGAGCTTCTTTAATTGTGTAATTGTTGTTAAAAGTAGAGCTAAGTAGCATTCTAGTTTATAAAGTGTGAGAAGTATGATCCTCTGAACTGCATTTTTGATAACCACATTGTAATAATATGTATTTACAAATATTTCTAATAAAGTATCTAGTAGAGCCTTCTACAGAACAACCTACAATTGGAGAAAAAAGGAGCAATTATAAATATTGGCATAGTTGAAGAGTAGTTTATATAGAATTAAATAGTTTCTGGCTAAGGAATCTGAACTATTTTCTGCATGTATTTGGACTTTATGCATATTAAACTTGATATTAAATGCTTAAATAGCTTCAAAAAGTATATACCAGATTGGTTAAAAGTTAAATTTAAGTATTTGGAAAATTGGTTAAAAATGGTTCTAAGCCTGTTATATTTAGATATAACAGATTGAGAGTCTCTATAGTAGAGTTGCACAGTATTAATAGCAAAGAAGCTCACCAACCTAGCTGAAAGCAAAATTATTTGGGCTAAAAAACCTGAAATTAAAATTTGATCCCAAAATTGTTTTTAATCTATTTTACTTAAAACCCCTGGCTGATCTATTTACTACCAGAATTATAACTGTCCAATTTTTCTAACTAGTTTTAACCAGATAACCTATCTACTATTGGAGGCTTTTACCAAAACTGACCAAGTTATTTCAACCAGAGTTACACCAAAGTTATTCTAATTTGACCAGAATTTTACTAGAGGTATTCAATTTTCAACTGGATTTCCACCAGGGGTATTCAAGTTTATCAACTGGATTTTCACTGGGATTGTTCTATTGAGCACACATACAATGCAAATGTGGTTAGATTTTCTAACCATGGTTCTAGCATCCTAGTTCAGCCTGTTCATCTCATGATCAAGTATAGTTTTTTTGTCTGCTAGTAGGGCTTGAACCAGCAACCTTATGTTTGGCAATCTGGGAGCGTAACCACTTACACAGGCAAATATAAAATTTTGTTACTAAGTCTATTTTATTAAAAAAATTTTTTTAAAACTTTTTCAAAGTTAGAGTTTTTATTATTAGTTTTGGAGTACTTTTATGAAAATTGTTGAAAAATAGTCACCTTATTTCACTTTTGTATTTTGATATTTTTATTGCAAAATACTATAAAGAGTATTATATTTATTACAAATAAGGTAGTTGCACAATGTAGTTGTGCTAAAACAGTGCTAATCTAGGAACAGAAATTTCTTGTTGATTGGTTATAATAGGTTTAGTTATAATATTAAAAATTATAAGCTATATATGTATGTACGCATGTATATACAGTGCAAGAAAACTAAACACCACAATTACACCTTATAGAGACAAAACTTAATCAATGAAATTAAATACTTAAATTTATTAAAGTCGATAATTTAATTTTTAATGTGCAGATTATGAGATTATGCCAATTAGATACACATTAAAATTCATATTTCTTAAATTATGACTTTAATAAAGTATTTGCATACACATTTTATTGTTGTTAATGATTAAGGATTTCAATGCATGTGTTTGTCTTTATAAGGTATAATTGATTTCTTGCACCATATATACATACGTAAAATAAAAATATTTTTGTAAAAAAATTCAATTAAAAATCTTACAAACATGTGATGACACAGTAATAATTAAAATATATTAGTTTGTGCTGGTATTATCGTTGAAGTTTAGAATAGTTTACTGTAAAACATTTATTAAAAACTAACAGACTTTTGCATTGACAAACAGTACAATGTTGGTTTATATTGGCATTATTGTTGATGTCTATCGTAAAAAATTCATTAAAAAACTTACCCGCTATTGCGATGATACACAATATGTAATTAAAGTTATATTTTATTGTAATATCGTTGGTGTCTGTCATATTTTACTGAAAAAATTCAATAAAAAACTTAGGGGCTATTGCAGTACAAACAGTATGCTAGTTTGTAATGTATATCGTAATTTACTGTAAAAAATTCAATTAAAAAATACGGATTTGTGATGACTCTCAGTTTTAGTTAAAGTCGTGTTAGCTTTGTGTTTGCATTATCGTAATGATTACTGTATTTATAAAAGTCAAAATTAGCTTATTTTTATATATTATAATAATTGTACAGTATTTGTCTACCTATACTATATTTCATCTAAAGTTGTTTTCACATTTTTATATTTAAAATTGGCACATTTCAAAGTCAAGACTCGCATATCAGATTTACTATAGTTATTAACTCAACTTTTATTACTAATAATATTATAATATTAGTCATCAAAAATTAAATCACATTTTTTAGAACCTAAAAATTAAAAGTAATTAAAATTTTATTGATTAATTAAAACCAAGATATAATGAGTTTGACTATTTACCATAAACCTTTAATACCGAATTAATTGGCTCAGAAAGATTTCTGAAATTAAGGAGCTTACTTGTAAGTTTATCTTTAGGCAAAATCTGCAATTCGGTAAATATTGGTGATGTTGGAATAATTGCATCAGCTAACCGGAATGTTTTTAATATTGCTAACTCAATATCATCATTTGCAGCACTACAGTCTACTATTTTATACCATTTTGATAATTCACTGTAAATATAAGATGCAGATGGTCTATTAGAAGGATCAGCATCCATACATTGATTTGCTAATTTGATATAGCACTCAGGAGTGCCTTCGGCAAACTCTGGACGTAATCCATTAATACATATTTGGATAGCCAATATTTCATCATACTCAACATCATAATGAGGTGATTTTCCTATAGACATTTCGGCCATAATGATACCAAAACTATAGACGTCTGCTTCACTAGTATGTGGGGGCTCGTCAGTAGAAAAGGGGTAAAAAGTTTTTACCACTTTTTTTTTAAATTTTAAATCAAAATAGTTCAATAACTACTATATCAAATTAAATAAATATTTTTTTTTTATTTTAATTTTATAACTACATATAATTAAAATAAAAAAAAAATTATTAAATTTAGTTTAGTAGTTATTGAGATATTTTAGTTCAAAGTCTAAAAAACTTTTACTTAGAAACTTTCTACCCCCTTTCTACTGACGAGCCCCCATATGGTTGTTTATTTAACACTTCCGGGGCAACATAAGGCAAAACGCCATAAATACTATCATCTGTATCAGGTTCATCATTATTTCTAGATAATCCTAGATCTGAAATATAAGATATTAGATCTCCATTAATAGATTGGTTTAATAAGATATTACCGCTATGAAAATCTCCGTGAAAATATTTTGCTTTGTGTATTTTTATTAAGTTTTCTGATATATCAACGAGTTGCTTTAATTTAATTTTCCAATTAAGTTCTCTAAAATTTGATGATAGAAACTTGCATATTGAAATACCATCAAATATTCATTATTAGCTGTATTTTGTGTTAACCCATACACCTCAAGATTACTACCCATAATCTAAATTCTGTATAACTTTTAAACTTATTGAATAAAAAAAATTTATAATGTTAATAAAATTTATCTATATTATGGATAAATTATAAATATATCATTTTAACTTACTTCTTTTAAAAAATTCTTTTGTATACCGGGTAATGTCTTGAGTGCAACTATATATGATGGTGTACGTGATTGTTTGTAGTTTTTTAAAAATCCACCCGTAACTATCCGTTTACCATCTAACCACGTTGCTGAAAACACTGAGCCAAATCCTCCTTCACCAATTTTTTGAACGTTATCTAGCCTATTAAAAGGGATCCACTCGATAACATCTTGATATTTTGTGACTTTTAGTGGAAATTCCTTAATATAAATATCGATATCTTTATTTCCACTTGTCCATCCTTCTATATTTTTCAAAGGATCACATGTTCGACACCAAGCTGGAGACGTGTTATACAGGTTGCAATTTGCACATTTTTTATCAAAAATAATTGGTTTAGAACAAAATTCATCATATACTAACATATAATCATTTGTTGTAGTGTTTTGAGTTAGTTCAAATACTTCAACTTTACTATTCTTTGATTGCATGAAATCTTTAAACTTATAATTTATAAATTGTAAATATATAATATTAATCAAACAAATATGCATAATAATAAACCTAGTTTACTTACTTTATTTGGCAAACATAATGAATTTTGAGAATCATCTAGTATTTTAAGCTCCACTTTAGGTGATAGTATACGTGACCGCGTATACTCATATTTATATCCATATTCATCCACACATGCAGCTCGTGTTCCATCTAACCAGATTGCTGAAAACCTATCACCAATCTTTTGAATATTATCTAATCTATTAAAAGGGATCCATTCTATTACATCTTTATAGTTTGTAGCTTTAAGTTGAAATTCTTTAATACAATCATCGATATCTTTATTTCCACTTGTCCATCCCTGTGTCGTTTTCTGAGGGTCACATCTTTGACACCAAACTCTAGAAGTGTTATATCGGTGGCAATTTGCACATATTCCATTGTTTATATCTCTTTTAAGGCCAAATTCATCAAATACCAGCATGTATTTATTTGTGGATATGTTTTGAGTTAATCCATATACTTTAAGTTCACCATTATTTAACTGTACATAATCTATAAACTTAAAAAATATTTATAAAGATAAAAATATGAATTAAAATAAAGCTATATTAATACATGATAATTTAAATATTTTATCTTACTTCTTTTAGCATTTCTGATAAATTTAGTGATTTAGTTAATACTTTAAGCTCTACTTTACGTGATGGTATACGTGACTGTACATATCTAACTTCATTATTATAATCTTTTGAACATCGTATTCCATCTAACCAGATTGCCAAAAACCTATCACCAATATTTTGAATATTGTATAATCTGTTAAAAGGAATCCATTCTATTACATTTTCATAGTTTGTAACTTTCAGCTGAAATTCTTTAATACAATCATCGACATCCTTATTTCCACTTGTCCATCCTTGTATTGTCTTTTGAGGATCACATGTTTGACACCAAGCTCTTGATGTATTATATCGATTGCAATTGGCACAGTCTCCATTCTTTATATCTCTTTTATAACCAAATATTAACATGTACTCATTTGTGGTTGAGTTTTGAGTTAATCCGTATACTTTAAATTCACTATTATTTAATCGTACATAATCTATAAACTTATTAAATATATAATAATATAGATGTAAATCAATATTAAATCTATACAATAGTCACAATACAATAGTGATTTTAAATATTTTTTATCTTACTTTTTTTAGCATATCGGTTAAATTTGGCGATTTAGTTAATATTTTAAGATCTACTTTATATGGTTGTATACGTGATTGCATATATTCAACTTTATGTTTATCATTGTTATATTCATCTATATTACGAATTCCATCTAACCAAGTTGCTAAATATATATCACCAATCATATGAATATCATCTAATTTGTTAAAAGGAATCCATTCGATTACATCCTCATATGTTGCAGTTTTAAGTTGAAATTCTTTAATGCAATCATCAATATCCTTATTTCCACTTGTCCATCCTTGTGTTGTCTTCTGAGGGTCACATGTCTGACACCAAGCTTTTGATGTATTATATCGGTTGCAATTTGCACATTTTCCATTATCTATATTTCTTTTATAACCAAATTCATCAAATACTAACATGTATTCATTCGTGATTATGTTTTGAGTTAATCCGCATACTTTAAGGTCAATATTATTATTTAACTGTACATAATTTTTAAACTTATTAAATGTTTATAAGTATAAATATAAATTAAAATAAAGCTATATCCATTATTACATTATAATATGATATTTTAAATATATTTTACTTACTTCTTTTAACATATCGATTAGGATTTGTGATTTAGTTAATGTTTTAAGCTCCACTGTACATGATTTTGTACGTGTACATATATCATGTACTCCATCTAACCAGGTAGCCAGGACTCTGTCATCGATATTTTGAATATTATCTAATTTGTTAAAAGGAATCCATTCTATTACATCTTTGTAATTTGTGGCTTTAAATTGAAGTTCTTTAATGCAATTATCGATATCCTTATTTCCACTTGTCCATCCTTGTATTACCTTATGAAGATCACATGTCTTGCACCAAGCTTCTGACGTTTTAGATCGCTTGCAAATTGCACATTTCCGATATTCAAATTTTCTTTTAGAACCAAACTCATCAAATACCAACATATATTCTTTTGTGATCGTGTCTTGAGTTAATCCATAAATATTTTTGCCATCTAACTGCATATGATTTTTAAACTTATTATAAAAATACAAAATATTATTTATATATAGATGCTATTAATTAATAAACACAAGCAATATAATACAACTTACTTCTTTCAAAACATTTAATAAATTTTGTGAACTAGCCAATACTTTAAGTGTATTTGTACATGGAGGTGTACGTGACTGTATAGATTCATAATATCTATCCTTTACATACCGTCTTCCATCTAACCAAGTTGCTAAAAATCTATCACCAATTTTTTGAATATTATCTAATTTATTAAAAGGAATCCATTCTATTACATTTTTATATGTAGTTGCTTTAAGTTGAAATTCTTTGATGCAATCATCGACATCCTTATTTCCACTTGTCCATCCTCGTGTTGTCTTCTGAAGATCACACGTATGACACCAAGCTACAGATGTATTATATCGGTTGCAATTTGCACATTTTCCATGCATCTGTCTTCTTTCAAAACCAAATACACTATATACTAACATATATTCATTTGTGGCCATGTTTTGAGTTAATCCATGTACTTGAATTCTGGCATTACTTAACTGTACGTAATCTCTAAACTTATTAGTATTTATAAATATATAAATATAAATTAAAATAAAATAAAACTTAGAGTAGTTACAGTAAAATAATAACTTACTTCTTTCATCTTATCGTTTAAATTTAGCGATCTAGTTAATGCTTTAAGTTCCACTTTACATGATTGTAGACGTGACCTCGTACAATTAACTTCGTATCCAACTATAGATCGTATTCCATCTAACCAAGTTGCTAAAAATATATCATCAATCATTTGAATGTTAACTAATTTATTAAAAGGAAACCATTCTATTATATCTTCATAATTTGTAGCTTTAAGTTGAAATTCTTTAATACAATCATCGATGTCTATATTTCCACTCGTCCATCCTTGTGTTGTCTTATGAGGATCACATGTCTGACACCAGAATTTGGATGTGTTATATCGGTTACAACTTTCACATACATCATTATCCACATCCCTTGTAGAATAAAATCCATCAAACACTAACATATATTCATTTGTATTTATGTTTTTAGTGAATCCATATGTTTTATGTTTTAACTGTGCATAATCCGTAAATTTGTTAGTATTTTAATAATACTCAAACCACCATAATTACACTTTCCATAATTGCACACCCTCTTATAAATGAACCTTTGCTCCTAGTCCCATATGCACGAAATTTTAAAATTTTTATATTAAAATTCACTTGCAAATGTACGCCATTCATAAATGAACTAATTATAAAAATTTAAATTGGAATAAATGCCATATTTAATTTTAAATTTTATATATAATCTATTAAAACAAAGCAAATGGCTTTTAATCTTCTGGCACTTTTTAGATAATTCTGCCACCAAAATGATCGATTCAAGATGCAGGTTGATTCTAATGAGCCAAACACTTAAAACCAAATCACAGAATCTTGAGAAAGCATCCAAAGGGCTATATATAAATAATGAACTCATTATAATAGACTCATCAATATGACAAAACAGCCCGATGAATCAAAAGTTATTCAAGTCAACAATATTTTATTTAATGCTACATCCTCTATAAAAGGGCACTCATGGCTGGTTCCAGGAGGGTGCAATTATTTTAATAGTTTAAATATTTTAACTCACCGTTCCTTCTAAATCCATATCTGTTACTAGATCAAGATCCACTGTATATGTTTGTTTACGTGACTGTATGTATTCATTATCTTTAAATAAATCAATGCATAAATGCCCATTTTCATGTGTGATACTTAAATCATCTACGTATCGTATTCCATCTAACCAGGTTGCTAAAAATCTATCACCAATCTTTTGGATATTATCTAATTTATCAAAAGGAATCCATTCGATTACATCTTCGTAATTTGTAGCTTCAAGTTGAAATATTTTAATATAGTCATCGAAATCCTTATCTCCACTTGTCCATCCTTGTGTTGCCTTTTGAGGATCACATGTCTGACACCAAGCTCTAGAAGTGTTATATCGTTTGCAATTTGCACATGTCCCTTTTGCTTATCTCTTTTAGAAGCAAATTCATCAAATATTATCATATACTCATTTTTCGCAGTATCTTGAGTTAGTCCATATAATTTAAGCACACCATTATTTAGCTGTACATAATATATAAACTTATTAAATGTTTATAAACTTAAAATATGAATCAAAATAAAAAATGCCGCAGATCATAATGAAATCAGATTAAAATGAAATGTGGGTTTCTATTTAACCCTCTAAAACCTATTATACTTGTTCAATATAAACTCTACTCTAACCCTAACCTTGATCACTATCCCTAAAAAATGCGCCCCAAACTTTTTATTTTTCGGCAGCCTGTCAATTTTTTTACTATACATATTTCATTTTAATTTGATTTCATTTTAATCTGGCACAAAGATGTAAGCCACTTTGGTTATATCAACATTCTCCAAAAATATAGTCCGATATATCCAGTTGTCGATTTAATCAGAAGCATTTTCATATTAAGTATAGAGGTTCAAAATTTTAAAATGTTATTATAACTAGATGTAATTATATCTAGATGTAATTATATCTAGATGTAATTATATCTAGATGTAATTATATCTAGATGTAATTATATCTAGATGTCGTTATAACCAGAGTGACATATTTACAAGAATAATTTAAAGATTTTAACCTACTTCATTTAGTATATCTAATAAACTTTGTGGCTTAGTTAATATTTTAAGCTCCACTTTACATGTTGGTATACGTGACTGTATATAGATATTTTGTTCATTTTTATATTTTGTTCGTATTCCATCTAACCAGGTTGCTAAAAATTTATCACCAATTTTTTGAATATTATCTAATCTATTAAAAGGAACCCATTCCATTACATCTTCGTAACTTGTAGCTTTAAGTTGAAATTCTTTAATACAGTTATCGATATTATCATTTCCACTTGTCCATCCTTGTGTTGTTTTCTGAGGGTCACATGTCTGACACCAAGCTGGCGATGTATTAAATTGGCAGCAATCTACACATTTTCCATTATCTTTATAACGATAAATAATATCAGCCATAACTAATAATTTAAGAAAATCTCAATTATATATAGCACGATATGTAACACAAATCCTCATATCATGTGTAGAATGCCCGCCGCCCTCAATACGCCGAATAATTTATAAAGTGATAGTAGTAATGTTTCGGGGAAACAAGTCTTTGCTTTTTTTGTTCATTTACATAATATCGAATATGTAACGATTCTGTTATGCAGATCAGTATGATATTGGTATAACACAGACCGATTTTTTTTGTTAAAACCTAGTATTATATATATTAGCGTTAGGGTTATGGATTTAGCTGGTCAGTATGGTATAGTTATTAAATCGGCCTGTACTATACTGATCTGTTCACCTATACCATACTTATAAGTTCCAGTTAGCGTTAGGAGTAACAAATAAAAAAAAAGAAAAGAAATCAAGTTTGTAAATAAATTAAGTGCCTGTAAAAATATTGAAGTTCAGGGTTAGGATGTTTTTTTTAGTAGAGGGGATGACAATGGATTAGTCGCTTATTATGTACTAAATTTCGTTCCCGTCATTTTAAATTAGTAAATCAAGTTCTTTTTTTCTTTTTTCTTCTATCTCATGTGTTATATTAAACACACCAATGGCTTATGTTTACACAGCAGCTGGCGCAACAAGGTGTTACAATCCTTGGCCAAATATTTTTCTCGGAATTCTATTTGATCATATTTTTTTTTATCTTGTGCTATAATCTTCATAATAGTAGTCGTAATAGTAATCGTAATTTTAATTTAAATAGCAATTGTAATCAATTATAAAAATTAGAGCACGTTTGATATCCAAACTTAAATTTCTAAAAATAAAATTAATGTGTCAAATATTATATTCTGAGTGCTTGACTTATGCTTTATTTTTGCTCTCTTGAATTTTTATTTACCTTTTTTATTTTTTACCGATAATACCGATCGTCAAAATCCGTGAAAAACTAGCGAAAAATGGATCGTTCTAAAAACTGTTCAAATAATATACACTAATAAATCA
The DNA here is from genome assembly GCA_003550325.1 of Gigaspora rosea. Taxonomy (NCBI): domain Eukaryota; kingdom Fungi; phylum Glomeromycota; class Glomeromycetes; order Diversisporales; family Gigasporaceae; genus Gigaspora; species Gigaspora rosea. The sequence goes on along the minus strand of QKWP01000874.1, from coordinate 105,874 downwards.
TGATTAAGAACCATAGTAATATGATGCAGAGATCTGAATTAAAACCCGCTTTGGTGTCTATTTGTTAGAGTGTGTGCAATGAGGCGATACGACACGAAGCTAAGAAGCTGCAGAAAAATAAAAAATATTCTGGAACCAGTATTCGATAATTACTGTATATATTATTTTATAGATATAAAAAAAATCTAACAATATATTTTTAATAAAATTATGTTTAATTACTTTCAATTTGCTTAAATTATACGGATATAGGCTTTCATAATGATGTTAATACTACTTCTATATTAATCCCGCTACAAAGTACAAAAGAAAAAAAATGGCAGATGATTTTATAAATTTTGAATTTAAAGTTTTTTTTTATCAATATCTAGAAATCTGAACATTTGCGTGAATTCACATAAATGTAAACCCTAATAAATGCATACATTAAAAATTTTTCAAAGCTTTGACTTTTGCGATAGTTGGCATTTCATCCTAATATATCATTAAATTTTGTAGAACTACGAAAGATCTAGTGGTCTTTAAATAAGACAATTTTTTTAATAGATTTTGGAGTTATATTAACCTTGTCATTATTCATAAATAAATGATCCTTCTAAAGGATATTATATTATGGTTTTTCAATTTGCTGAATATGGAAATTTAGCATATATTTAAATGAAAACTTTTTAAAGCAACAGTCATAACATTTGGCTAAGAGATCACTGTAAATGTTCGGAGTGTTATCATCAAATTACCAAACAGGATAGGTAGCCAAAGAAATAGCAATGGGACTTGAATTTTTGCATGATAATCATATAGTCCAATATTGTAATAAATCTGCATATAACTAAATACCTATATCATAATTCTAAAAATGGTTTCTTAATTTGCAATTTAAATTTATAATTTGTAGCCCCAAAAAATATTTTAGTTCATAAAAAAAATATAAGTTTCTGATTTGAATTATCAAAACTGACAAGTAAAATCTTAAAAACAACCTCTCACGAAATTACAGAATATAATGAGCTTCAATATCTCAAAATTTGTCATATGACGTGATGAAATATCTAATATATATTGTTTTGGAGTAATTCTTTGGGAAATATCAAGCGGCAGAAAACCATGTCTAAATATTCATTTGCTATTCATGTGTTTCAAAGTAATAGTGAAATACATGTAGAAGGACAATAACTAAATACGTCAAACTTTACATTAATTGCTAGGATGAAAATCCTAATTTGGTATTGGTAGGTCTGAATTATTATTTGTTTCAATAAATCCCGCCATTAGACGTTGATATCTATAGTCTTCATTATGTATTTCAACTGGAAAGTTCATTAGGTATTGCCAGTGTTGGAGGTCTCAGTACTAGTTGATGTGTTTATGGATCTTGCTATTGGAAATATTTGGTAACTGTTGCTGTGTGTTGGATGTTTGTAGAGAGACAGGCTTGTTAATATTTTTTAAATATTGGGTTGTTATTTTTTAGTCATTAATTACAGCTAATATTGAATGGTGAAACCAATTTGAGAGTTTTTTTGGTCTAGAAAAGCTCTGATAAGGCCCGAACATAATTCGAGAGCATGTTTGTTTTTTTAATTAGGCCTTGTAAGTGTCTGTAATTTGTTTAAGGATTAGATCCTATAGCTAGGCCTAGTGTGCAGTTCATGCAAGTTGAAGATGGTTGTTTTCAATATTGCATAGGTATAACATTAATTTCAGTGACATAAGTTAAAAGTAGTGGTATCAATGATTTTTTTTAGATTTACAAGATGAGCAGACAGCAACTTTCTTTTTATTTCTGTTATTTATGCAAGTTACTATTTCAATATTTTCAAAGGCTATAGATAAAGCATATTCTTCAGAATAACTATAAGGCCATTTGAAGTCAATTTTTCAGTTAACATAACCCCACCCCTCAGTTGAAGTCTTCCCGACCTTCCCCTGAAAACAAACAGCTAATCAAAATACTGGATGATTCTCACCATTCACCTGATTTATATCAACCAATGAAATTGCCCATCTATGTTCATTTTTAGATGTTTATTTCATATATTCATTTCATTTTACTCTCTCCCCTCCCAAGTCCTGGAAAAGTGATGTTAATCGAATAATCAACTTCAAATGGCCTAATCAATCCAGTTTACAGATTAATTCATTATTAATATAGAGCAATAAGCACAGAGTATTGAGGGATAATAATTCAGGATTTCATTTTGAAATTCATTTAGTAATTATTTAAGTTTAATTGATGTTTATTATAGTTCTTCAGTAATATCAGGGATTAATAGAATTTCGAATAGTAATTGTTGTTGTTTTATTTTGCATTTTTTTTTGTAGAGATGGGTTTTATCTTGTTATTTTATATTTTTTGGTTTGTGTTATTTATTTAATTAGGTGTATATTTATTTTTATAGTTTTTTGTTTATTGATTTTGCTTAATTTAAAATTATTTGTATATTTTATCATTATGATTAATTAATATATAATAATATTAAATATTTATTGTTATTTATACAAACATGTCTATATGATTGGAATTGTTAGAAGTAGCAATACTTATTAAATTTTTGTATGCTTTGTATATATCTCATGTATTAATTTTTTAGGCTTGATGATTGATCTATTTAGAATTCAAGATTAGAATTTAAGAATTTATCAAATATTTGTTTCTCATAATCTGTGTTAATATTTTATGCCAATTTTTTGATAGTTATTTATTAATTATATGATTATTATTTGGCAAAGTATGGCAAATTTGTTTAAATATATTTTTTAATGTATTTTTAAATTTTAGTTTGTGACTTTACAATATACTTTTTTAAAGCATAGTTGGTTTTTGTATTCAAGGGGATTAGACTGATTAGAATTAATAATTATTTATTACTAATTGATTATATATTTGCTTAAAAAGTAATTGGTATTGTTTTTGATTATTTGTATTAACTATTTAATCAATAGTTCAATTTTATATGATAATATTTTAATAGTTATATAATTATTAATAATGCAATAAATATAGTAGAGAAAAACAGTATTATATATTGATTTCAGGTTTTTGCTCTGGTTATAATTAAAGATTATATGTTTTATCACATTATCATTGGATGAAAAAACATTTAAATTAAATAAATAATTAGGAAGAATGTTTTGATTATTGTTGTTTCAATATTAGTTTTTGATTTAAGGTAGGTTTATTGTAAGCATATTGTTATTTGTTTAAACTATTAGTCTTAATTTTTTAAGCTTTTTTTTACAAACTTACAGCGAATAGAGTATTAAGAATTAGTTAAGTTTTAATATTATAAATCTCATGAAATTTTATTTAAAGAAGGAAAAATGCTTTTGAGATATTCTAAATAATCTTTAAGATTTTGGCATTATTTTGTATTTGAATTCTTAATAATGCTAATTTTAATTTGTTAGTTTTTGAATTAACACTTTGTTTAGAAGTATTTTGGGATTTATAATATTTAGAGTTAATGTTATTGATTTTATTATTGTCTGCATCTTTTATATAGTTTTCAAGTTGATAGATTTTTTATTCATCAAGATTAATTGTTCTCTTTTTGTTTTATCAGATCTTATGTTTTGATTTTTTTATTTCATCAAGATTAATTGTTCTCTTTTTGTTTTGATATTTATTTTCAAAGTTTAGCATGTTTGATTGTATCTCTTTTTATTGCCAGTTGTTTGTTATAGTTTATTATTTAGGTTTTCTGAATATGAGTAATTCTATTTGATATCTAATATTAGAATTTGCATGTTATTTCTTTATAAGTTTATCATATACAGATATAACTGCCTTTGTTTTAATTACTTTAGTGATAAAGAATATCTAGAACTTCTAGCATCATAAGCATATGTGATTTTTGAGATTAAGTATTTATAAGTTAGAGGATTATAACTCCACATTCCAATATAAAGTATAAAGATTTATTTTGATTGATATCTAAATATTTATACAGAGCTATAAAACTTCCAAATAGTGGACATAGTAGAAGATTATATTTTGTTGAATTAGATATAATTGTTTTTAAGTCTAATGATATGGCTTTAAGAACAGAAATCTTTTTTTTTTAGTTTAGTAATTTTATTAATTATTAAAAAAAAAACAATAATCATTATATTTTTATAGTTATTTATTTAATTATTATATTTAGTTCTAAGTTTTTTTCTTCTTTAACTATCCTGAAAGTTCTTAAACACCTTTAGAATCTGTTATATCTCTTAAAAGCCAAAGTTATTATTTTGCAAAGATCAATAGACAGTGTAGTAGCCTTTACAGTACTTGTAAAATAGCTTATGCTCTATTAAGTCTGTTATCTATGTTCAAGGTTCCTAGCTCTGTAGTGTATGGCCCAACTTCAGTTCTCTAATTTTATAAAACCCACAAGCTAAATTGTCTTGTTTCTTAAATTTTTAATATCCTTAGACCTATTAGCTTTAAATCAGGCTTCCTAAATTTTATATTATTTGTTGATAGATTACATCTTATCTGGTTATCACTAACTTTGTAGCTATACTAGTAATTGCTATTTTTTAATATAAATTTTGTTTTTTTATAGACATCATATACTAATCCTTTCCAATTATTGTTCTACATCGGGAAAATAAATAAGGCGCAGATCTGCACAAATCTGCGACCCTGGAAAATTTTAACAAATTTTGCAATAACTTGTGATCCAGTGGTCCAAATTTAACAATTTTGGTACCATTCGATCCGTCTCGATGAGACGGATCGAATGGTATCAAAATTGTTAAATTTGGACCACTGGATCACAAGTTATTGCAAAATTTGTTAAAATTTTCCAGGGTCGCAGATTTGTGAAGATCTGCACCTTATTTATTTTCCTGATGTAGCAGGATTTTGTCATCATCTGAACTTGAACCTATAATCTTGCAATTGTGACCCAAAGTACTAACCACTATGCTATCAACCCAGGACCAGTTCTGAATTTTTCTTAAAAAACCTACCAATAATTAGTATAATAGAATTTTTTTGATTTTATTAATTATATATCTATTATTAGCAAAAACAAAGCTTTGAAGTCACTCTTGTTATAGTGAAGTCATCGGGCTGAGAGATTTTCTTCACTATATCGAGGGATTCACTATATCAAGAGTCTTTTGATATAGTAAAGATTATATATTAACTGTATAAATCTTCACTATAGCAAGAAAAATTTAAACTATTTAAAAGTTTGATGCAGCCGATCTATCACAAGTGCACCTTCTATAAGTGCATTTTTACTCTATAATTATACATCATCTTGTGCAATCTATGTACCATTGTTTGTAGATTATTCTTTATATAAGCGCATATTTTATAAATGCATCTATTTCTGACATGTGCTACTCTCATAAATATAGTATATTTTTTCATGAAATATTTGAATATAATATCAATTATTAATAATTTGGTAAATTAGCAAATGTTTTTCATATCTAATACTTTTGATTTCAAATGCATTGTTTAATTATCTTATAACTTTCTTTTTATAAGTTTCGCTATACAAATTTATTAGGATCGATTTTTGTAAAATTAGTTTGTACTTGTAATTCTTTATAATTCTTATATTATATAGTATCATTATGCATGAAACATGATGATTTATCACTTCATATAATTGGTCAATATATGTCATATGATATCGACTTCAGTTTATCAAGTGACATTTTGTTATATCTGGTCGAAAAAATCTTCACTATACCTTATATCAAGAGTTTTCTATGTAACTTCATTATATTGAGTGAATTTTAATATGCTTGGTTTTGTTCTAAAAAAAATCTTCACTATAACTATATTGAGAGTTCACTACTGTATAATGAGATGGACTTGTAATATATAAATTCATTATATTTAATTTTAAATGTAGTAGTTCCAATTTGTAAGATTTGTAGAACCCCGAAATATACATAGATAGGTCAGGTATGAATTTGCTTATTTTTGAGGTTTTTTATGCAGATTTTCTATTTATAGTAATTTTTTGCTTATTTTTAAAGTTTTTTTTGCAGACCTTTCTTTTTTTAGTAACTCTATAATTAATCTGACCTATCTATATATATTTCGGGGTCCTTTATTTGTCACGTAAGTGACAATAGCTTATGTATCACCAAACCAATCAGATTTCAGGATCTCATGTAATGTAATATAATCAGAAAATTCAAAATAAACATTCGTTTTATCAAAAAAATCAACAAAAATTACTTATTACTCAAAATCTGCATAGAAAACCACTTTTCATGCTCTAACAAAAAGTTTTTTTTGAGCGATTTTACTATATACTACAAACCCTGACCTTAAACCTAGGTGCTCACCATAACTCTAAACTAACAAAAGCTAAACTTTATCAATACAAAGATGATCTACAGGTGACATATCACATGTATCATATATAACTTAATTCTTACCAATAAACTGTTTCAATATATAAAATAATAGCAAATACAGATGATATTTTTTTAAAATTTTTGTAAAATAGAAATTTTTTAATTTTATAATACAGAATACCTAAAGGTAGAAATTATGAAATTTGTCTCATTTTCAAAAAATTTTATAAAGAAATTTAATGTCATTGTGAGTCCTTGCATTTTAATTGCTAATAATTAATTTTTAAAAAATATTTTAAAGAAAAAAACTATTTGTACACTACGTGTATGCACATGGGTACTAATTAATTGATTTGCACATCCACGTAAAATATAAATTATAGACCAAAATTAAACCCGATTTAAGATTAGGGTTAGGGTCAGCTTTGGGATTGGAAGGGGTTATAGTTTATATAAAATTTTGCAAGGAATTTTTTTTGTTAGAGTCCAAAGTGTGGTTTCATAAGCAAAATTTTAAGTTATCATATGTACCTGTATTAAATTTTCATATATACCTGTGTTTATACACTAGTGTACAAATAGTAATTGCCTATTTTAAAATTAATTAATTAAAATTAATTTTAAAATTAACCAATAGTGAGGGCTAAAATATATAACTTGTCCTATTTTTGGCCAAATTTTTATGCATCATATAAAATTATTATACTTTTAAATTCATTAATTGAAAAAATATATAATAATTTTTAAAAAGTTAAGCCCACTAAGTTGTAGCAAATTAGCTAAATTGAAAATAGGTGCCTATTTTTGTGATACATTTTTATATTAAATATCATTAGCTTTTAAAGTTTGTAAAGCCTTTAGGTGTTCTGCACTATAGGAAAGTACTATTAAATTTTATAATAGCTATTTATATATATTTTTTATTTTTGTGTTAGTGAAGTAACAAATATTTAATTCAAAATTTTTGAACAGCAAGTTCTTTTTTAGAATTTAATTCTTTTTATATTTTCATATTAACAACAACAATAAATATCTATATTTTGTTTACATAAAACAATAACTTTATATCATAATGTAATATAGTAACTTTTAACAAAAAACTATATTACTTGACTTAACATGTAAGAAGGTAAGAAATGTGAAGATAAAGAGAAATATAAACAAGAAAATAAAAGAACAGAATATAAAAATAAAGATTTATATTCATAGAATAATATCAGTTTATTAAGTATAATATTTTTAAGTACAAATATCGTTAGAAGAAAAGAAAAGTAGAGAACTGAATCTTGCTCTGCCTTGGAAGAAAAGACAGAGTTTTTATATCTTTTTAGTACATAGAAGAAGGAACTATCAAAGAAACTATCAAAGGAACTATCAAAGGAATCACAAAGAAACAATCAAAAGAACCATCAAAGGAACTATTAAAGGAACAATCAAAGGAACAATCAAAGGAACTATCAAAGGAACTATCAAAGGAACTATTAAAGGAACCCTTAAAGGAACTATCAAAGGAACCATTAAAGTGAACTATTAAAGGAACCCTTAAAGGAACTATCAAAGGAACCTTGTTATCTATTAACTATTGGACCAAAATAAAAATAGTGAAAAGTCTACTAATAAAACTAATACTACAGATTTGTTTGGCTTGATAAAATTTGTACTATTTCTAATATTTGTACAATATTCCTAATACTAATATATAAAAATTATGCTAATATAACAATAATTATGTTATGCATTATTATACTATGTAAAATAATAGGTTCATAATTGACTCCTGTTAAAAAAAAAGTCTGAATAGAATCAATAAAAAATAAATATTTATATAGATATTCTATTTGTTTTATTGCTAGTATACATGCCACCAAAATTGATTTTTGAAAAAGCCTATTTTGGATATTCAAAATAAATTAAAATTTTTATAAGGAAGAGCAAATAAAATTTATATAGTTATATTTCTTATAATTTTATTTATTCATAAAAAGTATTAAAAAATTTAAGGTTTTAAATAAAATATATCAAAACCAATTTTAGGAAATATTTATAATTTTGGGTTCCAAAACCCAAGATAATTTTATCACTATGTATAATTGCTGGTTCAGATCAGTGTTTAGAATTTAATGTTCTCATAATTCTCAATAAACATTTGAGTTTTTTTAAAAACATTGATATTTAGAAAAGGTTCTCTTATTTGAGAACGTTTATTCTCTTGAAATGTTCCTAATGAAAACATTTATAAAATTTTTATGTTCTAGATTTACTATTGAAACCTATAAATTATATAAAATGTTCATAAATTTGATAATGTGGTTTGATTATGTCAAATTCTGCATAAATATATATGTACATATATATGTACATATGTACAAACTATGTATAATACATATAGAGGTTGTACTCAAAATAAATTTCAAATTCCAGATAACCCGCCCGTTTGCCAGATTATTACTGGGTCACAAACCGGATTGTTTTAAAAAATCTGGGTTACCCGGGTGACCCAGTTGACCCAGTTTGTTTGATTGGCTAATGCAAAATTGAGATAGCTCTTAATGGCATGTAATTTTTTTAGAGGTTGTACTCGTTAAAAAATTTAAGCTCCGGGTTACTCACCTGTTTACAACATTATAAACTGGGTCATCTTAATAATCTGGGTAACCCAGTTTTTTTTGATTGGTTGATGCAAAATCATAAATTCTCTTATATGCATTTTTTTTTAAAAAACTACGTATAATGATAATGGTAACTGATAAATTTATTTAATTTTTATGTATGAAATTTAATATATAAGTTTAACCGGCCTAAAAATCATTCAGCAAATTTTACAGGTACCCCGAGAATCATGATAATAGCTGTAACATAATCAGTTTATTCTCCAACGGCTAGAGGCTGTTAGAAAATAAACTGGGTTTAAATAATAATATTTAAAATGACCTCACTTCCAACGGACATACGTACTGTACATACGTTTGTACGTTACATTATCATGCTTATGGATAATTAATCCGGGTCACCCAGTTAGCGATAGCTATGTACAATTCATTTCATTAACATTAATTTAGTTTGTGAGTATAAATAACATTTAATAATTTTACACAACGAAACAAGTTCACAAAACATGTTCATAATTATTTATTTGTATAATTTATTTCATTCGCATTAATTTAGTCGGTGAGTATAAAGAACATCTAACAATTTTACTACATAAAAACAACGAAAACAAAATAAAACAAGTTCACAAAACAAAACAAGTTCACAAAACGAGTTCACAAAACAAGACAAGTTCACAAAACAAGTTCACAAACCAAGTTCACAAAACAAGTTCACAAAACAAGTTCACATAACAAGTTCACATAACAAGTTCATAATTACTTATTTACCATCACGTACAATTCATTTTATTCGCACTAATTTAGTTTGTGAGTATAAAGAACATTTATAATTTAATTACATAAAAACAACGAAAAAAGTTCATAATTACTTATTTACAATACGTACAATTCATTTCATTTGCATTAATTTAGTCTGTGAGTATAATAATTTTGCTACATAAAAACAACGAAACAAGCTCACAAAACAAGTTCGTAATTACCATTACGTACAATTTATTTCATTTGTATTAATCATTTCATTAAGCTCGTGAGTATAAAGAATATTTAATAATTTTACTACATAAAAACAACGAAACAGAACAAGTTCATAATTACTTATTTACCATTACGTACAATTAATTTCATTCGCATTAATCATTTCATTCAGCACGTGAGTAAATCATTTTACTGCATAAAACAACGAAAAGTTCACAAACAAGTTTATAATTACTTATTTACCATTACGAACAATTCATTTCATTCGCATTAATTCAGTTTGTGAGTATAAAGAACATTTAATAATTTTACTACATAAAAACAACGAACAAGTTCGCAAAACAAGTTCATAATTACTTATTTACCATTATGTACAATTCATTTCATTCGCATTAATCATTTCATTCAGCTCGTGAGTATAAAGTCCTTTAATAACTTTACTACCGTATTGTCGCGAAATAACGCGCAGGGGTGAAATTACTATTTTTGGCCTAAATTAAGTTTAATTCAGGCCATTATTCTAAATAATGCCCATGCCCATTATTTCGCGACAATACGGTTCGTAAAAGCTCACAAAACAAGTTCATAATTACTTATTTACCATTACGTACAATTCATTTCATTCGCATTAATTTAGTCTGTGAGTATAAAGAACATTTAATAATTTTACTACATAAAAATAGCAAAACAAGTTCACAAAACAAGTTCATAATTACTTATTTACCATTACGTACAATTCATTTCATTCAGCTCGTGAGTATAAAGAACATTTAATAATTTTACTACATAAAAATAGCAAAACAAGTTCACAAAACAAGTTCATAATTACTTATTTACCATTACGTACAATTCATTTCATTCGCATTAATCATTTCATTCAGCTAGTGAGTATAAAGAATATTTAATAATTTTACTACATAAAAACAACGAAACAAGTTCACAAAACAAGTTCATAATTACCTATTTACCATTACATACATTTCATTTCATTTGCATTAATTTAGGTTGTGAGTATAAAGAACATTTAACAAAATAAGTTCACAAAACTAGTTCATAATTACTTATTTACTATTACGTACAATTCATTTCATTCGCATTAATTTAGTCGGTGAGTACATAAAAACAACGAAACAAGTTCAAAATTGCTTATTTACCAATATGTACAATTCATTTCAGCGAGTGAGTATAAAGAATATTTAATAATTTTACTACATAAAAACAACGAAACAAGTTCACAAAACAAGTTCATAATTACCTATTTACCATTACATACATTTCATTTCATTTGCATTAATTTAGGTTGTGAGTATAAAGAACATTTAACAAAATAAGTTCACAAAACTAGTTCATAATTACTTATTTACTATTACGTACAATTCATTTCATTCGCATTAATCATTTCATTCAGCTCGTGAGTATAAAAGAACATTTAATAATTTTACTACATAAAAACAACAAAACAAGTTCACAAAACAAGTTCATAATACTTATTTACCATTACGTACAATTCATTTTATTTGTATTCATCATTTCATTCAGCCCGTGAGTATAAAGACATTTAATAATTTTACTATATAAAACAAACGAAACAAGTTCACAAAACAAGTTCATAATTCTTATTTACCATTACTACTATTCATTTCATTCGCATTAATTAAGTTTGTGAGTATAAAGGACATTTGATAACTTTACAACATAAAAGCAACGAAACAAATTCACAAACAATTTCATAATTATTTATTTATAATTCATTTCATTCGCATTAATTTAGTTAGTGAGTATAAAGAACATTTAATAATTTTGCTGCATAAAATCAACGAAACAAGTTCATGATTACTTATTTATTATTACGTACTATTCATTTCATTCGCATTAATTTAGTCGGTGTGTTAAAGAACATTTAAGCTTTAACACATAAAAACAACGAAACAAGTTCACAAAACAAGTTCATAATTACTTATTTACCATTACGTTGATTTAGTTTGTGAGTATAAAGAACATTGATAATTTTACTACATAAAAACAACGAAACAGTTCACAAAGCAAGTTCATAATTACTTATTTACCATTACGTACAATTCATTTCATTCGCATTAATTATTTCATTCAGCGAGTGAGTATAAAGAACATTTAATAGTTTTACTACATAAAAACAAGTTCACAAAACATGTTCATAATAACTTATTTACTATTACGTACAATTTATTTCATTCGCATTAATTTAGTCGGTGAGTATAAAGAGCATTTACGAAACAAGTTCACAAAACAAATTCATAATTACTTGTTTACCATTACGTACAATTCATTTCATTCGCATTAATTTAGTGTGTGAGTATGAAGAACTTTTAATAATTTTAAACATAAAAACAACGAAATAAGTTCACAAAACAAGTACATAATTATTTATTTACCATTATTTGTAATTCATTTCATTCGCATTAATCATTCATTCAGCGAAGAATATTTAACAATTTTATTACATAAAAACACCGAAAGAAGTTTCACAAAACAAGTTAATAATTGCTTATTTACTATTACGTACAATTCATTTCATTCGTATTAATTTAGTCGGTAAATATAAAAGTTATTTACATTACTTTCGAACTAAAATTTAAAACCTAGATGCAAAATCAATTAATATATTATATAGAGAATCTAAATATGGAAAATGTTCGCATTGTAATGAAGATAACAATCAACCCGCATGGTGTTTCCTATGCGACACTGAAATAGCAACAAGATGGACAAGTGGAAATAAAAATGTTGACGATTGTATGAAAACGTTCCAACTTAAAGCCTTGAGATATGAAGATGTGATTGAATGGATTCCATTTGATAGATTATCTAGTATTGAAGAAATTGGTAAAGGAGGATATGGTTCCGTATTCAGAGCAACTTGGTTGGGCGGTATACGAAAAATTGAAAAAATTAATGACGATAACTACAAAAGAACGCGTGAAGCATCCAGTATCGTTGCATTTAAGACCTTGCCTGAAGGTTCTTTAAAAGAAGTGAGTTAAATCGTTATTTTTTTATCTGTCTGTTAAATACTAATTCATTTAATTTAATTTAATTAATTATCTCATTTATAAAGTTTGAAAGTCATATGAAATGTAATATGTTTAATAGTCAGCTTAGGATATATGGGTTAACTCAAAACAGTAAAAATGAATACTGTATGGTATTTCAATATGCTGACAGTGGAAATCTTTTAAGTTTTTAAGAACAAAATTTCAAGAAGTTAACTGGGAGACTAAATTAAAACTACTTGAAGATATTTCTAAAGATTTATTTCGAATTCATGATGCCGGGTATATTCATGCAGACTTTCATAGCGGTAATATTTTGCAAGACAAAGGTATTGGCACAACTCTACAAGCTTACATCGCAGATTTAGGATTATCTAAAAAAACTAATGAAAATGACTCAGAAGGTGAAATTTTCGGAGTTATGCCTTATGTAGCTCCGGAAGTATTAAACGGTCAAAAGCTTACAAAAGCTGCAGATATTTATGGGTTTGGAGTCATTATGTCAGAGTTGTCAACTGGACAAAGGCCTTTTGATGGTCAGAAATTTGATACTAAGCTTGCGGTAAAGATTTGCAAAGGATTAATAATGCCAGAATTTGCTCCCGAAACTCCGGATTGTTATATTAAATTAGCTAACCAGTGCATGAACTTGAATCCTCAGAAAAGGCCTATTGCTGAACACATTTGGAATGTGCTTGAAAAATGGAATAAAAGTATTAAAAGTTCAAATGTTAATAATAAAATTAAAAAGCAATTCTTAGAAGCAGATAAAGTTATTAAATTACCGCCAACATCAAAGCATCCTGATGAAATGTATACCAGCAAAATTATTAGCACAAAATTAATTTCAGAAGCAATTAAAGGCATCCATTTTCAATTAATACATTCTATTAAAATTATGTTATATTGACTTAGTTAAAAATAATAATAATATTGTTTATTTAGATTGGTCTCAAGCCCAAGCTGATTCTGCTCAAATAAATCTTGATATTACTGAAATTTGAAAATCTTGTATGTATACAACTAATAAATCTATTTTATTTATTTTATAGTTTATAATAGTAATAATTAAATTTGTCTTTTTAAGATTAAAATTAGCCTAAAGGACGTTGCAAATAGTTTTAAATAAAGTTTTATAAGTAAAATAAAGAATATAATTTATAATTATAGTCTGTCTTTACAATTGTAAGTCTTTTTATTTGCATTAATTTAAATTTTTTGAATATATATTTTTTGGGATTGCCACAAACTGTACATTTTATTCCAATATTTATATCATAATAAAATATTATAAAAATTTTATTTTTGTATAGATATAATTATTAACAGAGGTTTAATTTATAGTGCTATAGAGTTAGAGCATTTTAAACTAATTAAAATTTAATATGCAATTAGATTTGCATATTAAAAATAAAGAATTTTTAAAAAGGATTTAGTAAGTAGTGCACCCTGCACTACAGTGCACCCACTGTGCACCCTATAGCAACAAATATAAATAATAATTAGAGTTAGAGTTAGGGTTAGGGTTAGAGGTTAAGGTTATGGTTAGGGTCAAGATTAGTACAGAATTGCGAGAGGATCATTTTTTGTTAAAAATGCAGCAGGGGTTACCTAGTAAAATTTTGAGAAACATAAAAGGGGTGCACTGCAGTGCAGGTGCACTGCTTACTAAAACCCTTTTAAAAATTATATTTAAAATTTTGTTTAAAACTAACTTTTGAGCTTTAAAAATAAAGTGTAATAAATAATTTTGTTAAATGATTTGTTAATTTTTACAAAAAAAATTGAAAATGTTAAATTCAATATTATATAGATTAAAGTATGTTCTTAATTAATATAAATTTAATAGACATAATATATAAAAAAGTATAAAAATATACTTGTATATGTCTAAATTGTTTAAAATTATACTGTAATTTGTAGACCAATACAAACATTTTTGTACTTTTTTTTAGTTCTGATTTACTTTTTTTAAATACTAAAATACTTTTTGCGATTATATTTGAAAATAAGAATTACTTTTTTGCAAAATTAGTTTTATATTATTAAGTTATAAAGTAAATGTTTCTATTTTGATGCAAGTTTACAATATATAATATATAACAATTCAATAAGAACTGGATAATTTTGTAATATTTAATTTATCTTATTGAAACAAATTAAAAAGTACCCAAATTATCCAATTCTAATCACCAGAGCATATAATGTAGTATATTAAAGTTTGTTTAAAAAATGTGGTTCTAATTTAATATAGTATCTAATTTGATGCAGATAATATCTTATAGTCAATATTATTGATTTAGGATTTTACAAATTCAAATCAAATATTAGACAATTTGAATTTGATCAAATCAAATTGACCCTGATTTGAATTTGATTTAGTTTAAATATTGAGTTTGAATTTAATTTGAATTTGAATTTTTTTTTTTTATTCTTTGACAGTCTCCGCTAGTGCTTAGCTAGGTTAATTACATAATTTAAATCTAAAAAGAGTAAAAACTATCTAACTTATCCACCTATTATATAAGCCTAACCTTATTCGGCTGCTTCGAGGAGTGCCCAAATATGACCTGTCGCACTGACTTCTGGAAGTTGGGTCTCATCATCAAACTGTCAAGAACCATACCAGTAGGGTTTCCTACTAGTTTGATAAAGTTCTCCAATGCAATATTTGTTGCCTGCTCATATTTAGCAATGAGACTACTTTTTTCCTTCTTTCCGGCTTCTTATCAAGCTGGAGTTTTCTTGATTCGTAAGGGAGTTTGGCTCTGCTTCTGTACCTTTATTCCCTTTACATGTCTTCATGTTTGCTGCACTGTTAGTAGACCTAGCTTGTTTTGGTTGCTTCAACTGTTTTGTTATACCTTGTTCTTTTTGCCAAGAATTATTCGATCACATCTTCTTTTCTATATGTCTTCGTAAAAATGGTTCCAAAATCCCTGAAGAACTGCCATTATAGCTGCTTTGGCATCTCTGAGTTTGGAAAAATTTCGTTAAGGGTGTCTATAACCATTTGGCCTATTAGTCCTTTGATCATATTTAGTCTCATACTGACTCTACTGTCTCTGTCAATACTGAAGATAATTCTAGAAAGTAAAGATGGGTTGACTCTGCTTTTGGCTTCTGTAGTGAGTGTGTTCCATGTGATTTCTATTGTGAGCCCTTCGATACTTTTCCATTCTGCCTCGTCGGCAGTACATTTTGTGATATGGTCTAGCATTTCAACTTCATTTTCTAAGCAAAAAATACAGTTTGGAGAGTTATAAATGCTCGGCTTTGTTTATGGAGCGTTGGTGCCAAATTTATTAAGAATTTGATCTGTGTTGAATTCTTCTTGCTTTTGGAGATGAGTTACATTTAGTTTCGAGCTGGGTTTTGAATTTACTCCAGAAAATTCTCCAGCAAAAATTTTCTCCCTCCTCTACTGTCCTGACCATTTCGAGAGCTTTTGTTTACTCCATGCAGAGTTTAGGCTCATGTTGTGAAGCATACCCAAAAACTCCTAAGTAGGCATCTTGACCAATATGTCTTTCCAATATAAGGCTCCATGTATTAATGCTTTGTTTTTTATAGGAACCATGTATGCAGAAGAATCTCTAATTGCTATTTTCGCTAGATGATCTGCTCTATCATTCCATATGTCATTGCTATAGCCTTTAGCCTAGTTGTTTGATCATACAAAGTTCAACAATTTGCGATACTATCAAAAAATTCTTTTTCTTGTACCAACCACTATTGGATACCTGTTTCCATCCCTTCTCAATACTGTTAATCATGGCTAGACTATCTGTGAAAATGTTACCACACTACTTTTTGAACAGACCAAGAATGTGACCAGATTGCTAAGAGCTCTGGTTTAGTTGAAGACAGCCATAAACTTGTTTTTCCATAATATTCGTCTAGTGCTATATTCTTTTCTAGGTCTAACAATACCCAACTAAATCCCATCTGCGCCATACTTGGGCTTGTTTTCTCTTTCATCAACAGCGAACTGACCATGTAAAATCCCAAATTTCTTCCCCCTTCTATTCATAATCTTTACCAACCTATTTATCAAACCTGAAGCTACATCTACATTGCTAGTTCAATTTTTAACTAATTCTATTTCTAGTTCCTCCACGGTTTCCAATTCTTGCAAAATAGATTCCGTATTTTCAATCTCATTATTTCCTACACTTGATCTTTCAAACATTTCAGACGATATTTGCAAGTGTCCTGTTTTACTTAACTTTTTTGAAGAAGAAAAAGCTCCAATTATGTCCTGTTTAGAAATTCGTCTAAGGCAACATTGGCTAACTTTGAGTGTGTTAAGTATACAACCTTTACATCTACTAGCCGTTCTTGTTAATTCTTTTTGAACTTTTGATGTTGTCCAGTGTTCAACAAGAATTCTACTTTCTTCTTTCTTAAGGACTTTACCAAGTTCTATTGAAGCATTTTTTTTCTGAAGTAAATTCCTTTTTTGGGTCTATTATCTTCTTGTAGCCTACTAAGGACCAATCTGGAAGCAAAGTTGTTTGGTACATCTATTTGATATCTTGGAATAATTTGGTATGTGCTTGAATTTGCGATTAAATTTTCTTCTAGATACTTGAACCAGCTAGCCAGCTTTCCTACCCTTTTTGCTTTTTGCTCGAAGTAGCTTAATTTGTAGCCATGTCAAATGAGTTTTTTCATCCTTCTCAGTAGTTGTTCTATATAAACCACACCCAATTCGTAGAGATAATAGTAGGCCTTTGTAAATAGCTTCTCTGGCAAGATTTTGTTGACTTCTAAACCCAATGGACTGGGCCTTCAACCTGAATATTTCTCCCCATACAGGTTGATTGCACAATTCATACTTTTTGCCTTAAATAGCAACAAACATGCTAGATTATTTTGCCAGATTCTGGCTAGCCAACTTGGTACTTCTGTAATGTGCATTGTGAAGGGCAAAATGGACCCTCCGTGTAATGTCATTACAATACTTTACTAACACTAACTAATATCAACTCTACAAGCTCTCAAGACTTCTAAACCTTGAACTGGCAGGCAAAAAGAGGTGTGGAAGATTTGGTCCGGGTCTCAAGGTTCGGAGAGTCTGGGTAAGGCGTGGAAAAACTTGGTATGGGTTACTAGGGTCGGATAGTGCTCTTGATTATGTCACGAGACTTTAATATGAGGTCACAGGTTTATACTTCAATACGAATTCACTTCTCAGGAAGGTATTGGTTTATAACAATAACAGTTTATTCATTTATCGTTGGGAGGGTTTCTAACAATAACACTTCTACTCTAATTTCGAAGATTATTACTCTACAACGTTGAACTCAAACTTTCGAACTCAACTGAGCTCTAAAAGCTGTTTTGCTCTAAAGACAAGATATCGTATTTATACTTTTTACAGTACTGGCTAATACTACTCTTATGCAGGTTTTACTATTGCTCGAACTATTCAAATGACCGATCTGACTAATCTGTCCGATTTGACATATCTGTCCGATCTAACAGATCTGACCGATCTGACCGAACTAAAATATCTGTCAGATATGACCGACAACTATACTAATAAGGTAATGTCTATAGAAGGCTGTAGTTCAAACCTATTTTTAGGAACTAATACTAATATATACATATGTGAATACTATTAATTATAATCAAAATATATAAAAACAAAAAAAACTGCAGGGTGGGAGCCCTTCACAGCGTCTAGTCCAGATAGTCTGCATATACAATTCCTTGATCTATTCAGATTCTTGTAACTTCCTCAATAATACCATGGCTACCAAGTCTCTTCTAAACACTTGTTACCTGCTTTATTAATAGTTTCGACCAAAGTGGTTTAATATTTACTAAATTATTATGTGTAATAATTTGGGGGGTGTCAAAAGAAACCAGGCAAATCAAAAATTTTTCAAAATTAAGACTTTACGCTTAACTAATATAAAAACTAGTAAAGAATTTTTTTTACTTAATAATGAACCTTTGATTAATTTAGGATATTCGCATTTAGACAATTTGGTCAGAAATTGATTAACCGATTTTAATAGATTAGAATAGATCATCCGATCAGGAATAACCAATCAATTGGAACATTTATGTTGCACAATGCATTCTGATCAATGCTGATTAAGGCTCGGATTGTTGATCATTGTTTATGTGATTTTGTATAACACAACACAAAAATCACATTATCTCAAGACTCTAATTTACCGATTTGTCTGGTTTCTATTGACACCCCATTTGGTTACTTGCTGTACATGCTAGTTCTATTTTCTGTTTACAGTGTTTAATATACGGCTGGTGAACTCTTTCTAATGCCTGTTTTGAGAGTTTAGATGTTTGGAGTAGATAGCATAACTTCGGAATTATGACTATATTGTTAATATAGGTAAGTTGACTAATAGTTAATTTCTTTTTGTGCAAGATGCTCACAATTTGCTTCACAATATATGATGCTTTTTGTTGAATGAGTGGATCCTGCATGCTCTTACTTATCCAAACCCCAAGACTCTAATCAGAGACCTTCTTTTTTCTGGGATTACTCTTTGTTCACTGAGGGCAATCTCTTGGTCAGATCTACAATTGTTAAGTACTAGCAGTTTTGATTTATTTCCATTAACTTTAATCTGGTTGAGTAAGTAGGACTGTTTAGCTATCTGAGTAATTTCCTGGAGCTGTACTTTCGATTCTGCAATCCAGGTTGTGTCATCAATATATGCGACTACTGCAATTCTCACTGATACAGTTATATTGCGGTTGTGAGCGAGATTTGTGTAACTTTTGCACTGTAGCCTATAACCTATTGCTTTGCATTCTTGTACTCGACATAGCGGAGAGTCATAAAACAACCTCCACAGTAATGGTGAGATGACTTCTCCTTGGTCTATTTCTCTATTCGCTCAAATCTCCTCTGTCAACCCATGTGCTACTATGACTTTAATCTTCCTTTCCTGGAATAAGTTTAATATAAAGGAGCGAATATTATCAGGGAGCTTGATTCTTTGTAGAGCTAGATTTAGCATATGTAGAGGTACAGAATCAAATGCCTTTGACATGTCTTGTAAAAGCAACCATAGCTTCTTTCTTTTCTCCTTCGCATCCTCCATTATTGTGCTGGTCTTCTGTAAAATTACTCAGAAGACCAGCAAAATTGTACCCTTGTAAAATGTTATGTTCTACAATAATTCTAGAGATTCTCTTTGTGAGAATATGGGTTACACATTTGCGAAATGTTTCCAGGAGTGCTATGGGTCTCACATTATAAAGACTGTATTCCCAATCTGTTTCCTTGGAAATTGGGTACAGCTGCGCAATTTTACACTTTCCCAGAATTTGGCTATTTTTAATGCATACTTCTGCAAACTTTCTAATAAGTGATTGTGTTTCTGGACTTGCTTTCTTTATGAGCGAATAATCTATTCCAGATATACCCGGGGCCAGTGTTGTCACTTGGACATGTCTATACTATGTTTTTTGTCCAACGTTCAAGATTGTCCAAAATCGTCCAAGCCTATGTCCCATGTTTAACTAATCAATAAAGTAATTTAAAAAAATATATAATTATATATTTTTTTAGGTGCTGGACTCATTGGTGCAAAAATTAAAATAGATTATCTTATAAAATTTTAAGTAATTTTAATTTGAAAAATGTCCAAAATGTCCAAAAAACGTCCAAGTGACAACACTGCCTGGGGCAGTGTTTTTTCTAACTTCTGAGAGTGTTTCATACTATTCTTCCTCTGTGATCTCTTCACCAAGGCTATCATACCATTCTGCCTTTACTTTGAACTTTGGTTCGAAAAATTTAGCTCATTCTTTCCAAATGCTAGAGCTTTCTGTTGATGTACTTGTATGATTAAACTGTTTTTGAAAATGTTCTTTGGTTTTGTTTATTACTTCTTGCGGACTGTTCACTAGCTTCCATGTTCCATTCTCTTGTATTGTAATTCTATCTAATTGAATTTTATTGAACAGTTTCTCTAAGAGACTTTTAAGTATTTTTCCTTGTCTGCCATGTTTCATTTCACATCTTTCATTCGTATAGTGATCAATTTGTGCCAGGTTTTTCTTGTATCGTTCTGTTGAAAGTTTTTGGTTGAGTATCCTCCACCATCCTCTGAGATCCTCCTGCTAGTCAGTTAAATCCAGCCTCCTCCAATGGTCTATTTCTATGCCCAGTGCCCTGTTTATTGTGGTGATTGTTTTGTCCCATTTTGGAGGATTTTCCAGTCCTATTCCATTTGCTTTATATTTACTAATCTCTTTAATAATCTTGCTAATTTCCACCACATCTCAATATAAAAGTGACTTCTTCCCTTTCGTTTCCTTCTTCCTGCAATTGATCATATTCATGATTTGCTTTTTTGGTATATTTTTGTTTGCAGCACATATAATTCCATTCATTAAGCTGTCCCATAAGAACCCCGAAATATACATAGATAGGTCAGGTAAGAGTTTGCTTATTTTTGAGGCTTTTTATACTGATCTTTTCTATTTATAGTAATTTTTTGCTTATTTTTGAAGTTTTTTCTGCAGATCTTTTCTTTTTTAGTAAACCTATAATTAACCTGACCTATCTATGTATATTTCGGGGTCCTGTCCTATATGCGATCTAGAAATTCTTGATCTATTGTTTTCTTTGTATCACTTCTATCTAATGAAACTATTGAATTCCTTTTTGCTAGATATGCGTCCAGGTTGCTAGCATAACTATCCCAGTCTTCATTGCTAGCTTTGTCATATAGGTAAATTGTTCTTTTATAATCTTTTCTTCTAATACTAGCTGTACTTAGTGTGGTATTTAAATATTTGATTTTGATTTCTGCCATTGCTACCTTGTAATTACTACCTGTAATTACTGACATATCCAAAATTTGGGCCTTAGTTAGACCTGCAAGCAGGTTGTGAAAGATCCAAACCTGATCAATTCTTGTGCCAAATCTCCAATTGGACTATTTAATTTTTCTCAACTCTAGATTTACTTTTCTAAATGTGTCTACAAAGTCTTGGTTTATTAACTATGTATAAAGTAGTAGGTGTTTCTTGGTTGAGTTTGTATTTTTATTGTAACGGTCCAATTCTGAGTCTATAATATAGTTAAAATCTCTTATTATCACAAAGTGTTCATTTTGCTTTCCTTCTAGTACCCTTTTAACGACTAGTTGTTGCACCTTTTTTGCAAGATTCTTGTCATTCAGAATATATAGCATTATAATAACCAAAATAAACTGCTTGAAGAAAAAAGTTGCCTTCATACAGTATTCGTTTCTCCTTTTAACCTTCCCCAAGTGTGGTTCCCATGATTTTGAAGCCAACAAGCCAATTCCTGAACTTTTACTCTTGTTTTTACAAGCATTTGCCCAAAAGGAAATGTATCTACTATCCTCTTTTAGTATATACTTAACTTTCTTACTCGAATGTTGGTTTCTACTAATCCTATTATGTCTATTTTCTCTTCTACTCCTATTTAATTAACCTTTCTATTTTTGTGCTATTGTATTTGAGACCGTTAATGTTATAACAACTAATGCTAAGGTTGTTAAACTAGTTTTTCTGAGTCTATATATTGATGCTCTCCGAGACTAGTACAACTGTTTTGTGCATTGTTTTTCCCTTTGTTTGGTAAGGCACAAATCTTGTCATATTTCTTTGGTGCAACTGGTGTGCCTTTAGAAGCGAGAAGGGCCTATTATCCCTTCTAGCTTAACGTATCCAGCCTGTCTTCCTTCAATTAGTTCTAACCTTTTAAGTATTTCATGTAATATTGTGTTGAATTGCGGTACATCCTGTGTGAAGGGAGTGTGGCTAAGGTTCTCTTTGTTTTCCAACGCTACTCTACTTTTCCACGGATGATTGCTATCGGACTTGTTTACTCTTTTTTCGTCTACTTGTAGCTTTTTTCGATTTACCAAAGCTATATTCTTCAATAATTCTTAAGGCATTCAAGCCAGTTAAGATTCTTTTTTCCCTTATGTTTTGATTATAATTAGGTTCTATTTTATTTCTAGAAACCCATTCTAGCTTCGTGTGGTAGTAATATACCGTTTTTTCTAAAGCTGGGTTTCAATATTGTTTATTTGCAAAGTAAATAGAGGCAGATCCTTTTGGTTTCCATTTTTAATTAGCCGATATGTAAACCACTTTAGCATTAATACATCTTAGTTGTCTAAGGAGTGTAGTTTTAATTGCCATTTTAGAAATGTTTTTGATAATAAGTTTGTGTTTACTTTTTTCTATGAGTATTTCTGTGTCGTATTGCACTTGGGTAAGACAGATCATTTTTTCTAGTTCAAAATGAACAGCCCATGCATTTTCTAATTCACTCTCACATTTTTTATTCTTAAACTCCATTTCTATATAAGCTGCCTTTGACTTCCCATTTGTCATAAAACCCTTAATTGTTACTCTGCTATAGAAACTGAGATTCTTTCTAATTTGTCGTGCAAGAGTTGCATTTGGTATGTCCCATAGGGTAATGTTTTTCATTACTTTATCCCTCGACCTTACAGGTTCAATAAATATATAAAGGATACATATCGGGATCCCTTTATCATCCCGATATCTATCTATTATGTATCCACTTTTAATCTGGTTTGCTACAGTTTTTTGGCGGATGTATGGTAATATAAAAGATGGATATCGGTATAACATATAAGATAAATATAAAACAAATAAAGGGTATCTATTAATATCCTGATACTAATCCTTTATATGATAATTATATATCCGTTTTGCTGCATATATTGAAAATATAGAAGATAAATATCGGTAGATCAAAATAAATATCAGCTGAATAAAGGGCACCTCTTTATGTTCTGATATCAATCCATAATGTATCCACTTTTAATCTGGTTTGCCACAGTTTTTTGGCAGATGTATGGTAATATAAAGGATAGTTATCGGTACAACATATAAGATAAATATAAGACAAATAAACACAGGTTCAATAAAAGCATAAAGGATAGATATCAGAATACCTTTAGTATCCTGATATCTACCCTTTATGCATCTGTTTATTATCTGTTTTGCCACGATTATTTGGCGGATCTATTATATTAACATCCCGATATTGATCTTTTATATAGAGATAAAAGATGAATATCGGTATATACAAGGGTAAATATCAGTTAACTAAAGAGTATATTTTAATATTCTGATATCGATCTTTTATATTATAATTATATATCTGTTTTGCCACGATTATTTGGCAGATCTATGGCAACATTAAAGATACATATCAGTATATACAAGGGTAAATATCAGTTAACTAAAGGGTATATTTTAATATCCCGATATCGATCCGTTTTTTTGCTAGATGATATTAAAGATGAAAATTGGTATATAAAATAAATTTCATTTCCGATATATAATTAAAAGACGACATATTTTGATTTTTATTATTTAATACAAATATTATATACATAAAATTAATAGCTAAATAAATACATAATATAAATTACTATATTAAAAAAACTATTTTCTATTACTATGCCTAGAGCTTCTAGGAGCTTTTTGACTTGAGCTACCTCTACTATAACGTGGTTTAGGTCTAGCAGTATTGACGGGATTAATATCAGGACTTTCTTCGATTAATCCTAAATTATTAGCATATGACAAATTAATTGAATATTAGAAATATAAGTTTTTTGTTAAAATTATAACAGCAAATCATATAAAATCAACAAATATATTACTTGGTTCAGCAGCACTAACAGCTTTACTTTTACCTTTGTTCATTGTGGTACCTTCAGAGATTATATAAATAAAACATTATAAAAATTTAGTAAAAATCTTAAATAATTTGCATTATAAAATATTAAAAATTTTACCGGAGGCAGTTATATTAGTTATTGATGTGACACCTTTAGAGATTATATGAATAAAACATGCAAAAATTTTAATAAAAATCTTAAATAATTTGCATTATAAAATATTCAAAATTTTACCGGAGGCATTATATGAATTGAGTGCATCATCAGACTTTGTAGTAGAAGCACCACCAGACATTTTAATGGAGTACTTTTACCAGGACTTGTATTGGGGCACTTTTACCAGGACTTATATCGGGGGCACTTTTA
Organism: Gigaspora rosea; assembly: GCA_003550325.1. NCBI lineage: Eukaryota > Fungi > Glomeromycota > Glomeromycetes > Diversisporales > Gigasporaceae > Gigaspora > Gigaspora rosea. The sequence continues at coordinate 80,887 of QKWP01000874.1, read as the reverse complement.
CCAGCTCTTGTATTGGGGCACTTTTACCAGCTCTTGTATTGGGGGCACTTTTACCAGCTCTTGTATCGGGGGCTTGACCAGGGCCTGTATCGGGGGCTTGACTAGGGCTTGTATCGGGGGCACAAATGGGAGAGAAAACATTAGCACTGGAAGGACCAACGCCTGCACCAAAATCAATGGCACTATAGGAACTATCAAGAGGATCATAGTAGCGTGAAATACACCAGCTGGGGGCCCCAGCTAGTAGTGTAGAGTTTTCAGCGACTTTATCACATTCCTACCGATTTCTTTTTGGTTTATTATAATTTTGTGCTATGGAAGTATCTTCGCATAGCAACAAATTTTGTTTCAACTAAAAATTATATAAAGTATACGTATAAGTACCGATATCTATATTATTATTGATATCTACATTAGTATGGATATCTATATTAGTATAGATTATAGTTACTTTTTTTGATCTCTATTCTTTTCGCACAACCTTTATCACATGATTGTGCCAGTCATCTTCGAGACGACGCTGAACCCCTACCCTTAATGCTTGATTTTCTGAAATATCAACAGGAAGAAGGTTATTAAAATGTTTATTATCAGTTTCTTGAAGTTGGTTAAACCCTTTCTTTCATTGTTTAACTTTTTATAAATTATATAATTAAAAAATATATAAGGCAGTACTGATATTTATATAAATAATCTAAAAAAAAATGCTTACTGATTCCATTCTTCCGTTCTCACGCATCCTCGCACGATCTTGACTGTCTGACTCCGGGTTCTGTTGCTTGCGATATTTTTCCCTTTGATGTCTGGGCTGTTCCTTTATTATTTTCAAAATATGATAGTCTTCCACATGATATCTTTTTTACGTCTCGTTTTACTGTTTAAATGCATCTTGAAAAACACATCCTTAAAGTCAATCCAACGCTTAGATGGGTCAGGTTGATTAGATTGTTCTAACCCAGTTAGTAAAATTATAATATCGTTCTATATTAATAAATTCAAACAAATAGATAGATCATTAATATAAAATACCGATATCTATATAAATTAAGTTAAATAGTATAATTGCCGATATTTATTTAGCAAATTAAAAAAGTACTATTTTTTCTTCAAAAATGATACAATAATATATACTCTTAATTAGGGTTGTATCCGAAATAAATTTCAAATTCCGGATAACCCGCCCGTTTACCAAATTATTACCGGTCACAAACCGGATTGTTTTAAAAAATCCAGGTTACCCGGGTAACCCAGTTGACCCGGTTTGTTTGATTGGCTAATGCAAAATTGAGGTAGCTCTTAATGGTATATAATTTTTTTAGAGGTTGTACTCGTTAAAAAATTTAAGCTCCAGGTTACTCACCTGTTTACAACATTATAAGCTGGGTTATCTTAATAATCCAGGTAACCCAGTTTTTTTGATTAGTTGATGCAAAATCATAAATTCTCTTATATGCATTTTTTTTTAAAAAAACTACGTATAATGATAATAGTAACTGATAAATTTATTTAATTTTTATGTATAAAATTTAATATATAAGTTTAACTAGCCTAAAAATCATTCGGCAAATTTTACAGGTGCCCCGAGAATCATGATAATAGCTGTAACATAATCAGTTTATTCTCCAACAGCTAGAGACCATCAGAAAATAAACTGGGTTTAAATAATAATATTTAAAATGACCTCACTCCCAACGGACATACATACTGTACATACGTTTGTATGTCACATTATCATGCTTATGGATAATTAATCCAGGTCACCCAGTTAATGATAGCTATGACCCGGTTGACAGGTGTTAATCGGATTACCTGGGTAACACTTATACGGGTACAAGCTCTACTCTTAATAATTTTTTTGCTTGGAGAGAGTTCCCGGCGCCTTTTTGTAACCCTACGCCTGTTACGACCATTTCTGCTATGTTTGTTGCTGTTGTAATTGTTGTTGCTGTTGTTGCTGTTGTGAAAATTATCGATTTTGTCACCCAGATTCTTTATTTCATTTCTTAATTCTTTTAATTCATCATCTACAAACCAAAAAAAAAAGAAGTCATCTAGTATGTAAAAAAAAGCCACTGTACCGATATATATATATAGATTCACACCTAACATGCATATTGCTACAAATATATGTATATATATGTCCAGTATGTAACATCATTAATTTATTATCTCTTTCGTTCGATTTTTCATTTTTTTTTATTTTTGCTTCTTTCGACAGTTACTGATAAACGAGAAACACTTGAGGATAAACGAGAAATACTTAAGGCACGTGAGAGACTCATGTTGGATAATATGAAGACTTTTGCATTTCGAAGTGATATAGTAAGTGCTTCTTGTATAGAAAAAAAAATAGAAACTGTTTTTTTTTATTACCTTTGGAGAGAAATAGAGAAGAATGTATATTCATATGTTACAATATGTTTTTTTGTTTTCTTATATAGTATCAAAACAAAGCACATACTGTCATCGTATATACTCGTATATAGGCTTCAGGATTTTAAATTTTAGGATACAATCCCTAAGAAATCAAATATACTGAACCCGGTAAATTATAAAATTTAAAATTCCGAATTGTGATTTTCCCTTGGTAAAACATAATACTAAATAGATATCGGGATATTAAAAATTTTCTTTGTTATAAATTCATTTTAACCAAAAACTCATTAAAATTCTAATATAATTTATTTTTTAAAAAAACCTTCATATCTCAAAATTTTGCTAATGAAACCACCTTTAAAATTTATTTTTATAAAAATTTATTTTTTGTTTTTGTTATATGGATTTACAAATCTAATTTACCTTTGGTCCATAAGTGCATTTTATAATAACTGTATAATATTATTATTTTTATTTTTATTAGTTAAATATTATCGTTATCTATATAAATAAATATATATAATCTATTGCTTGCCAATATTATTTGTTATAAAATAAATAAGTCGCTACCAAATTTTTTATTATTTTATTTTTTATAGTATCAGTAAAATTTAAAAATTTTACTAAGTTGAATGGCATATTTGTATACTATTAATATGGCGAAATTTTTAAATTTTTTCGTGTGTGGAAGAATACATATATTGATATCGGGATTTGATAATGCTACTTCACCGATAATCATTTTGTCGTTTGTTGAAATAAGCTGTTTGTTAATGTATAATATAATAAATAAAAAATATGTAATTTCTAAATAAAAATATTTTATAATAAACCCTTATATTACCAATATTGATACAAGTTTATATAATAATATCGGAAAGGTTTTATCTAAAAATTTCAAAAAAAATACAGATATTGATGTAACTAAAGTTCAATTGAAAGTTCGATAATATATTATTGGGAATTTTTTAGATAAAAAAATTCCCGATATTAGTGCATAAAAAATTTATAACATATTACAGATATTGGTTGATGTAACTAAAGTTCGTTATTACACAAAAAAAATATATCATGATGTAACTAAAGTTTGATCATATATTATCAGGAATTTTTTTATCTAAAAAAACCCTGATATTAGTGATATTGATCGATCGTAATTAATATCAGGATTTTTTTATTGCGCAAAAAAAATATATCATGACAGATATTGATGTAACAAAAGTTCGATCATATAATATTATGAATTTTTTTAGATAAAAAATTCCTGTATCATATATTACAGATATTGATATAACTAAAGCTCGATCGTAATTAATATTAGATTTTTTATTGTGTAATTTCTCAATATAATATTGCTATAAAGTCTTAATATTGATGTAATGTCTTCTATTTCGTCAATTCTTTGTTTCGCGTATACAGCTTGGGAAGAAATACATCAACTATTTTATCAGCAATATGTAATTTTTTAAAGCGTTATAAATATAAATAGGATAAGTTTCTTCATCTTGTTTTATTCACAATTCTTTTTAGTTTTGTTTCAATTCACAATTCTTTTAAGTTTTGTTTCAATTCGCAAATCTTTTTTTTTCGCAGTTATTATTTTTTTACATATTAAAAACATGGATACAGTTGTTTCACATAGAAGACAATATAATGAAAAAAGGGGCGTGTTGGAAGTGGAAGCAAGAGAAGAAGGTCATCGTCTTTATCTTCTTCAGAAGGTAATATATATATCGGG